>PVHP010010112.1:0-23132 GCA_004024765.1 Zapus hudsonius | reverse complement strand
ATACTGTCACATTGAGAAATATTGGTGAAAAAAGCTATACCAAGAGAGTATTCTGTAGTTGCCCCACTTTTTCTGTTAGTGGTTAAAGGTGCAGTGAAGAAAAAGATATCATTTGTAGCATATTTTCTTCTGGAAGGTACTGCAGTTACAATAATGTATACATTTCCGAGGTTTCTCCATGGAAGCTGTGGAAGAGCCATTACACTGATTCCTAATTAAAGACTCATCTCAACAGAGATGCCACTTTTTTATTTATTCATTTTTTAAGCAGAGAGAGAGAGAGAGAGAGAGAGAGAGAGAGAGAGAGAGAGAGAGAACGAGAACACCAGGGCCACCACCTTGTGGGTCTGGCTTATGTGGGTTCTGGGGAATTGAACCCAGGGCCTTAGGCACTGGAGGCAAGTGCCTTAACCGCTAAGCCATCTCTCCAGCCCAGAGATGCCACTTTCTATTAATCTTTTCACTTTAAACAGTAAATATCAATTTAATAACAATAATAAGCTAAGCTTTCAACTTTTTGGTACTTTGTGGCAAGTTCTGTACATTTGTTCTCTTATTTTGTTGTTTTTTTTTCTTTTTGTGTGTTCTCTATTTTAAAACAGCTCAATAGAAATATCTGAGATTTGACTCTTTGGAAGTTATCCCCCCGAATCCAGTCTTCTGATTCTCCACTCTGCGTGACTGTTTCCTGTAACATTTTTTAGTTCATTGTCCCAGGAATCCTCACTGTGCCCTGTGCCTGCAGCCAAGGCTGGACCTTTGAACCACCTTCTTTCTCTTCTCTGTGGGACTCAGCTATGGCCAGCAGCGGCCCAAGGTCAACTGGGAAGTACCACTCAGCCTTTGTTCAAGATCCAGGCTCTGGGCTAGAGAGATGGCTCAGCGGTTAAGGCACTTGCCTCCAGTGCCTAAGGCCCCTGGTTCAATTCCCCAGGTCCCACATAGGCCAGACCCACAAGGTGGTGGCCCTGGTGCGCTCTCTCTCTCTCTCTCTCTCTCTCTCTCTCTGCTTGAAAACGAATAAATAAAATATTTTTAAAAAGACTTCATTTTCATTAAAAATATATATATATCCAGGTTCCATAGGCCTGTGCTATCCAACTATGTTCTGCCCAATAGACCTGATGAGAAAAGTAGACAAATCATCTGGGTCGTCCAAAACACAGTCAGATCTGAGTGATTATTAACCATATATAGACGCCAAAAGCCAGTTGGAAACATCAGCATTAGAAACGCAACCAATATTTTGGTTCCTGCCCCCAGATCAAAAGGCCACAGGAGACAAGGGGACACTTCTAGCTACTAGTGTGTCCTACACCTCTGAGTCAAGAGAACAATGTGCTCTGTCAATTGTGACAGCTGACAAGTTACCAGAGACCCAGAGAGTCCCTTCAGGGTCAAGCTTGGGAGGACACCTGCCCCTGCAGAGAAGGGTCTGCAGCCCTGCTCTAGTCTTAGTCTTGGAAGCTAACTTGGTCCGTGCCCTGCAGAAGCCCAAGAAATTCAACATGAGATACTTGGGGGAAAGGTCACAATGCTGACTAGTCCCACCAAAACTTAAAAAAAAAATAGGTCTAACCATATTTTTCATGTGTGCCTGATTGGAGAACTTACCTGCTGTTTATAATACCTTCTGCCCTATTAAGCTCTACAAGCCAGAGAAGGATCCATTGGCTTCTCCCATTTGCTGCCCCTTCCTGATGCTTTGCCTAGCCCTTCTGTTTGACCCTTGTATTCTCAATATGATAGTCAAGCTTGTTTCCTCCCAAGTAAAATCTGGGGGAGGGGGGGCTGGAAAAAAAGCCAGATGCATCTGGAGTTCATTAGCAGTGGCTTGAGGCCCTGGTGGTCTCTCTCTCTCTCTCTCTCTCTCTCTCTCTCTCTCTCTCTCTCTCTCTCTCTCTCTCTCTTTCCTTGTAAATAAATAAATTATTTTTTAAAACAGTATAATTCCAGATACTCCTCCAGGGGCATCAGAGGTTTAACATCTATGGTGATACCAAAATAGGTGGTTTCTTAATAGTATCTATGAAAGAAATCCAAAGGGAGCAGTGTGGTGGAGATTTTAATCAAACTAAAGCTCCTCTCCCCATTCTGTGCTAAACAGTGTTTTGCAAACACCCCAGATATTAAGCTAAACAATCTTGTCATGACCCAGTTCAACTGTGTCACTGCTTACTGTCCTGAGTCAATTTTACTAGAGCAAACCATGGGCAAATGCCCCACCACTTGAGCTAACAGCTTATTGTCTTACTTCTGTGGGCCACTTACTGCTTTCTTCCTGTGACCCCAACTACATATTCCAGAAGTTTAATTCACCAGTAGTGTAAAGAACTCAAGATATTGTCAAACTGCCTGCCATACATACTATCTATAAAAACATTGAGCTGCCAGGTGTGGTAGCTTTAATCCCAGCACTCAGGAGGCAGAAGTAGGAGGATTGCTGTGAGTTTGAGAGCAGCCTGAGACTACAGAGTGAGTTCCAGGTCAGTTTAGGCCAGAGTGAGAGACCCTACCTTGAAAAAAACAAAACCAAAACAAAAAACAAAACCTCTGAGCTCAGTACTCATGGTTGATTTTTAGGAGGCCTTATCCATTAGACAACTGGGGTTTCTGATTGGTTGGTCTTTAAAGAATATTTTTACTTATTTGCATGCAGAGAGGGGGGAGGGCATGCCAGGACCTCTAGTCAGTGCAAAGGAACTCCAGATGCATGTGCCACTGTGCATCTAGCTTTATGTGGGCGCTGGGGAATCGAACGCAGGTCGTTAGGTTTTCTAAGCCTAGTGCTGAATCTTGAGAGACTGTAGGGCTGTACAGTTTGGCCCCGAGCCCTCTAGCCTCCCTGTAATCCAAATCCAAATTGGCCTTTGGCCAAGGGATAGCCCCGGACGTGGCCACGCCTCCTAGTTCTCAGCCTCTGATTGGATCAGAGAGACAGGCACCTCAGCCAATGAGGCTCGGGGGCGTTGTCCCGGGGCGGGGCTCCAGGCCCTGGCATTGCGCGCTCCGGACTCCCTCTCTTGGCGCGACTCTCAGGGTCTCCGGGTTTGGACATGGCCTCGGCAAGTGCGGCCGCAGCAAGACAGGCCCTCGGCCGGGCCTCCCCGTTTCTCCTGCGGCGCGGCTACCAGACGGAGCGGGGCGTCTACGGATACCGACCGCGGAAGCCGGAGCGCGGCGAGCCCGGGGGCGGCCTGGCGCGGGCCTCAGGTCCGGGACGGGCCCGGGGGCCTCCGCGGGGGGTCGGCGGCGGGACACGGTTGACAAGGGGTGCCGGGAGCATCAGGGCCCACCTGGAGGGTGTGCAGCCCTGGGGGAGTCAGGGACCGACCTGTGAGGGCTGTTGGTGCTGCAGCTGGGGACCCCTGGGTGTTGGTTCCATGGTCAGGTGGTCTCCCTATCTTCCTATTGGAGTCTTTTATTCCTGGCTCTTAACAGCGTGGGAATTTAGCTTTTTACCAGGCGGGTCTGTGGGTGGCAGGTCTGTTCTTGGATGTCCCAGTTCTCTGGTTGATTGGAAGATACATTTCCAGGGCCATCTCCAAGTCTGATGTGTGCATGGAGAGGTGCCTGGACAGGGGCAGGTCTGTCTGTGCTACTTGGAAGGAGGAGGCAGTCGGAACATGGTCTTTGACAATACTTTTTATTGTCTCTTTGATCTAGCTACTCTTTCACATGCGGAGTTTAAAACTGCTAATCTAGCCGGACGTGGTGGCGCATGCCTTTAATCCCAGCACTCAGGAGGCAGAGGTAGGAGGATTGCCATGAGTTCAAGGCCACCCTGAGACTACAGAGTGAATTCCAGGTCAGCCTGGGCACAAATTTCAGTTTTTGTTTGGATGCATCCTTATGCTCCAGACTAATTTTGAGTATTGATTTATGTGCAAAAATTTATTCTATTTTATTCGTCTTCACAAATTAGAAGATGCAGATTATTACAGGAAATACTCAGCATCTTTGATTGAAAGACTAGATTGTTGAAGAACCATTTCATCCAAGCATCTGACCTTTGACTGTTACATCACATAGTGGAACTTCTGTATTTTGCTGTTTAACTTAAGGGACATTGGAAACAAACCTCATTTCTCTCTTTTGCATGTAGTGGGATTCCTTTAGGAGAAGTGTCTAGGCCAACTAGGTTTTTTGTTTTTGTTTTTTTGGTTTTTCGAGGTAGGGTCTCACTCTACTAGCCCAGGCTGACCTGGAATTCACTATGTAGTCTCAGGGTGGCCTTGAACTCATGGCGATCCTTCTACCTCTGCCTCCCGAGTGCTGGGATTAAAGGCATGCTCCACCAGGCCCGGCTTGGGTTTTTTTTTTTTTTTAATATTGTTAATGCTGACTTAGTAAAACTATAGGTATTTTGTTTCACTGTGTTACTGAGTGTCTAGAATTTGTTTTTCTGTGTTGGGGATTGAACCTATAGCATGTGCCACTTTGTGCATCTGGCTTTATGTGAGTGTTGGGGAATTGAACTCAGGCCATCAGGCCCTGTAAGCAAGTGCCCCCAACTGCTAAGCCATCTCTCCCGCTCATTAAAAATGCATAGCTTTGCAGTCTTTGTTTCTGGTCATTCCATTGGCACATTGCCCCAGTTAATGAATTTATACAGCAAAAAGAGAAAGTTTTTTATTTTTCATCTCTGTTCCCTAAATTTAAAGATGCTTACACTGAGACTGAATAATGGGCTTGATTATAAAGCACTCTTGATTTTTTTTTTTTTTTTTTGGTTTTTTGAGGTAGGGTCTCGCTCTAGTCCAGGCTGACCTGGAATTCACTTTGTAGTCTCAGGGTGGCCTTGAACTCATGGCGATCCTCCTACCTCTGCCTCCCGAATACTGGGATTAAAGGCATACACCACCATGCCCGGCTAGCACTCTTGATTTGATCTTCAAGTCTAAGCCATCTCCAGACATCTTAAAAAGTGCTGAGCGTGTTTGGGGGGTGAGGGGTGGTGGTGGTGGTGGTGGGTTCTTGGTAGAGCATAAAAGTCAGAGAGGTGTCCAATCTTTTGACTTTGTGACATGATGTTGTCATCTACAGAGTTCATGCTTTGAGAACTATGCAATCAAGCTACAAAAGAAATTGCAAAGGAAGTTCTCATGTTTTTTTAAAATTCAAATTGATATCATTATTGTCCAAAATAAGATACATTGTTTTAGCAAATATTATGTTGGTATCCCCATTTCCCTCCTCCCTGTACCCTATCTACTGGGTATCTTCCTCAGTGGGCAAACTGGGGTAGGGGGTTATGGTTAGCACAGGAGGCAGCCAGGTTTCCCCCCTTTGTGTGTTGTTGCTGAAGTGGTCAATGTCTCTGGATATTCTCCCCAACCCTGGCTCTTACATTCATTCCGCCCCCTCTTCTGCTCAGTTCCCTGAGTCATGGTTTAAGTCTGCTTTATTGCTGAGATCTCAAGTGTCTCTGTACTTCTGCTTTAAGTTGTGTTGGAAATCTTTGGTGTCTGTCTCACTGACTTATCCTGGGTTGACTGATTGGCTGTGGTAATAAGTCTCTTGCTTATCTCGTCATTCTCTCATAGGTTTCGTTTGGGGTCTACAGGATAGGCCTGGGGTGGTTTATCTCTTTCGGGAATGTCAGCCATCCGCCTGTAGCTCGTTGGTAGAGTTGGAATGACCGGCTCTCTCACTGCCTTCTGAAAAATACAAACAGAATCTCCATCGGAGAGTTAGATCAGTAAAGGTTAAATGAGACACATATTTCTAATTTGGCAAAATTCTATTGAGATTAGCCTCTCTCGTGTTTTTAGTAAGCCTACAGTTTTGTGTTGGGCTGCATTCAGTTATCTTGGGCTGCATACTGCCAAGGGGGTTGGACATGATGTTTCAACTAAGATCCTCATGTTTTGTTTTGTTTTTTCCTCCTTTAACCTCACTAGAGTTTAAGTGCTGAAATAATATAGAATATATATTGCTGACATGTAAAGTCCTGGTATTAAAGTAGACAGGACTGAATTTCTTTTCTTTTTTTTTTTTTTTTTTCTGGATCAGTCCTTGTGACAGGGGACCATGGATAGCCTAGTATTCAGCCAGGTTCTCCTGGCCATGCCTCTGGATAATTTCTTTCCATCCCTGTTTGCTGATATCTAGATAGCTTCTACTTTGATTCATGTTTCTTACTAAGAAGTAGATAAACATTCTTGTTTTGTTTTGAATTTTTTTGAGGCATGCTGACCTTTCACACATGCAGACCTGGAGCTTACTCTGTAGCTCAAACTGGCTTTGAATGTACAGAGATTCTCCTACCTCAACCTCTTGAGTGCTAGTATTTTAGGTATGTACCATCATACCTGGCTCAAAAAGATTCTTTTTTGTTTTTTTAAAAATATTTATCAGGCTACGCGTGGTGGCATGTGCCTTTAATCCCAGCACTCAGGAGGCAGAGGTAGGAGAATTGACTGGAGTTCGAGGCCAGCCTGAAACTACTTAGTGAATTCCAGGTTAGCCTGGGATAGAGTGAGACCCTACCACGAAAAAACAAAACACAAAAACAAATAAAAACAAAAATATTATATATACACACATATATATATATATGTCTCCAGCCAGGTAAATATATATATATAATTAAAATTATATATTATTAAAATATATATTTAGGGCTGGAGAGTTGGCTCAGCGGTTAAGGCACTTGCCTCCAGTGCCTAAGGCCCCGGGTTCAATTCCCCAGGACCCACATAAGCCAGACCCATAAGGTGGTGGCCCTGGTGCTCGCGCTCTCTCTCTCTCTCTCTCTCTCTCTCTCTCTCTCTCTCTCTCTCTCTCTCATCTCTCTGCTTGAAAATGAATAAATAAAAATATTTTTTAAAAAAATAAAATAAAATATATATTTATATATTTGCCAGGCTGGAGAGATGGCTCAGAGGTTAAGGTGTTTGCTTGTAAAACTTAATAACCTAGATTCAGTCTCCCAGTACCCATGTAAAGCCAGTTGCACAAAGTGGTACGTGCATCTGGAATTCCTCTGTGATGACTAGAGGCCCTGGCATACCTATTCCCCCCTTTCTCTGTCTCTTTCCTTGCAAATGAATAGATATTTTAAAAAATTTTTATAACTATTTTTCAAAAAAGTATCTTTTTATTTGTGTGTGTGTGTGTGTGTGTGTGTGTGTGTGTGTGTGTACACACGTGTGCTTGAGCACCAGCATTTGTTACAGCTACAAATGGATGCCCATTTGGCTTTACCTGGATGTCGGAGGAATTGAACCTGGGGCAGCAGGCTTTGCAAGTAAGCAAGCATCCTAACTTGATGAGCCACCCCTCCAGCTCCAGAAACAGATTCTTAGTTTTTTTTTTTTTTTGTTTTTGTTTTTTGCTTTTTTGAGACAGGGTCTTGGTATATATCTGGTTGACTTGGTACTCACCAGGATAGTCCAAACTGGCCTTTCTCTTGCAAGAATCCTCCTGCCTCAGCCTTCAAAGTTCTGGGATTGAAGTCATGTAAAATTATACTAAGCTTATTCAACTCATTTGTGATATTTATGAAGTTTGCAATTATACCCAAAACACGAGAGAGAAAGCCTTTTACATATGGGCAACACTGTTTCTACACTTTTTACTTTGAAAACTGGAGGTTTTTTTTTTTTTTCTTTTCCCGTAAGTTCTGTATGTGTATGCTTATGGTTATTCTTTTTATTAGAATAGGGGCCTGATGAGGCCAAGGACATGGGTTGAATGCTTTAGTCTTTTGCACTATGAGGCACTATCTTGGTCAAGAGCAATGATTTAACTTCTGTGAAGGATCATGTGTATAACTTTTTGGTATTAGTAAAGTAAATTAAGAATAAGCCCTGGGCTGGAGAGATGTCTCAGCGGTTAAGGCACTTGCCTCCAGTGCCTAAGGCTCCGGGTTCAATTCCCCAGGACCCACATAAGCCAGACCCACAAGGTGTTGGCTCTGGTGCATTCTCTCTCTCTCTCTCTCTCTCTCTCTCTCTCTCTCTCTCTCTCTCTCTCTCTCTCTCTCTCTCTCCCTGCTTGAAAAATGAATAAATAAAATATTAAAAAAAAAATAATAAGCCCTTCTGGAAATGGGCACATCAAAAGTGACAAGGAGCTGGAGGTGGGGCTCAGTGGGTAGAATGCCTGCCTAGCATGCACAAAGCCCTGAGTTTAATCTCTAGTACCACATAAATCGGGCATGGTGGCACATGTCTGTAATTCCCGCATTCAGGTAGTATAATTAGGAGGATCAGGAATTCAAGGTCATCTTTGGTTATATAGCAAGTTCGAGGTCAGCCCAAGCTGTCTCCAAAAAAAAAAAAAAAAAAAAGTGACATAGTTGTTGGTCAGGCTAGTGGCAACTATAATCCAAACATTTAGAGATGAAGGCAGGAGGATCACAAATTCAAGGCCAGCTTGGGCTACATAGCAAAGCCCTATCTCAAAGAAAAAAAAAGGTGACTCAGTGAAGTGGGAGGAGTTCTACTCAAGGTTGAAGAGCCTCTCTCCTCTTTGTCCTACATTGTCTTTCTCTCTTCATGCGTGTATCTTGGCTACAGTCAGTGCTGTTGGATGACCACATCATTCACTACGACCTCCCTTGTGTTAAGGGTTGGAGTAAATTCTGAATTTGATTTTAGTCCCTTTTGGGTGGCAGTGGTTTACTAGTGATTTCACCAGTTAACCTTTGACCCAAGATGAGTGGTCTTTGTAGCTCACTATTAATACTGGGTTGTACTTTAACCTCCATAAGGCTCAGCTTGCAAATAAACTTTTTATTTTTTGTTGGCTTGCTTGCTTATTTATTTTGATGCCAGAGATTAAACCTAGATTCTCATGCATTGATTTGAAATAAATAAATTTGAATTTGTTTATCACAAACCCCAATTTATGGTGAAAGTGAGCTTGGGACTGGTGAATCACAGGTACAAGTTTTATCATAGAGATTGTAGGGCCTCCATTATTATTATTATTATTATTATTATTATTATTATTATTATTTGAGGTAGTGTCTCACTTTAGTCCAGGCTGACCTGGAATTCACTATGTAGTCTCAGGGTGTCCTTGAACTCACTGCGATCCTCCTACTTCCCAAGTGCTGGGATTAAAGGTGTACACCACCATGCCCAGCTCCATTATTATTATTATTTTTTTTTTTTTTTTGGTTTTTCGAGGTAGGGTCTCGCTCTAGTCCAGGCTGACCTGGAATTCACTCTGTAGTCTCAGGCTGACCCTGAACTCATGGCAATCCTCCTACCTCTGCCTCCCAAGTGCTGGGATTAAAGGCGTGCGCCATCACGCCCTGCTCAGCTCCATTATTTTTTAAATGGCATTATTTAGAGACGATTCATTACTTTTCTTTTTTTTTTAATTTTTTATTTATTTGTAAACAGAAGACAGAGAAAATGAGTACTCCAGGACCTCCAGCTACTGCAAACAGACTCCAGATACATGTCCCACTTTGTGCCTAGCTTTACATGGGTACTGGGGAATGAGGGTCATTAGGTGTTGCAGGCAAGTGCCTTATCTTCTGAGCCATCTCTCCAGCCCGATTCATTACTTTTCTTGGTGCTTAGACAAAATAAGTAACAGAAACAACTTAAGGGAGGAAAGCTCATTATTGCTCATGGTATCAGGGATTGTAGTCCGTCACTGTGGGCAAAGCATGGCAGCTGGGTTGAAGCTGTAGCAGTGAGAGTCCTAACATCTTGGATCAGGAAACAGAACGTGGACTATAACTGTGAAGGCCTGGCTGGGTGGCCTATATCCATCCTTAATCCTCCCTTAATGGGCGGGAACAAAGCTTTCAAACAACATGCTTCTGTGGAGGACATTTCACATTAAACCCGTGACAGAGATCATCAATGAATAGCAACCACTGGATTCCCAGCTGTGGTTAGAGATTAGTAGCTCTGACACAGACCTTTATAGTTGGAGTGAGGTGCTAGGGACTTTGCATTTAAGGTATAATAGGAGTATCTTTACTGGAGACATAAAGAAATTAGAGAAACAATGCATTTGAAATATTCAAAACCATATAAGGCATGTTCAGTCTAAAACTTTAGCTCTTTTACTTTAAAAACAAAGTCTTAATGACATGTAGTTCTCTCATCCCCTTTCTATAGGCTCAAGACATTCCTTTTCAACTTTTATTGTATTGTAACAAATAAAAGCATGAAGATTTGGCTCAATGGCAGAACACCTGCTTAGAATGCTCAAAACCCTGAGTTTAATTTCCAGCAAAATCTTTCCCCTTTCTCATACACATAGGCACGCACATGAAGCACTGACATATACTTATGTTCAAATTCTGGCTTTATTACATGCATCATTTTTGAAAATTACATTCTTTGGGTCTCAGTTTACTCATATACAGATAAAGTCACCTATTTCAAAGTTATTGTAAGGATTTGGGTTAAATGATATGTGTGGACAAAAAAAAAATCCAGCCTAGTGTGTAGCACATGTTAAAACTCAATACCCATTAAATAATGTAACTCATTATGGACAACAAAACTCAATAAATTGGGGCAGGTGGGGTGGCACATGCCTTTATTCCCAGCACTTGGGAGACAGAGGTAGGAAGATTGCAGTGAGTTTGAGGCCACCCTGAGACTGCATAATGAATTCCAGGTTAGCCTGGGCTAGAACAAGACCCTACCTCAGAAAAAGAAAGAAAAAGCCCGAAACTCATTAAATTGGGCTGGAAAGATGATTCAGTGGTTAAGCCTCTTGCCTGCCAATCCTAAAGATCCAGGTTCAGTTTCCCAGTACCCATGTAAAGCCAAATGCACAAGGTGGCACATGCATCTGGAGTTCAATTGTAGTGTCTAGTGGCCCTGATGGGCCCATTCTCCCTCCCTACTTCCCTCTCATAACTAAATAAGTAAATAAATAAATGTTTTAAAAACTCAATATATTGTCAAGATAATTCATTTTTCATCTGTGACCCTAATCCTTCTTGGTGATGATTTAAGAAACAATTAGAGGGCTGGAAAGATGGCTTAGTGATTAAGGTGTTTGTCTGCAAAGCAGAAGGACTCAAGTTCAATTCCTAGTACCCATGTAAAGCTAGATGCACAAAGTGGTGCATGTGTCTGGAGTTCATTTGCAGTGGCTGGAGGCCCTGTGTGCCCATTCTCTCTCTGTCTATGTCTGCCTCTTTATCTCAAATAAATACATAAAACTAATTTTAAAAATTAATTTCTAGGGCTGAAGAGATGGCTTAGCGGTTGAGGCGTTTGCCTGCAATGCAGAAGGACCTGAGTTCGATTCCCCAGTGCCCATATAAAGCCAGATGCACAAGAGGGCGCATGTGTCTGGAGTTCATTTGCAGTGGTTGGAGGCCCTGTTGTGCCCATTCTCTCTGTCTCTCTCTGTCTGCCTCTCTCTCTCAAATAAATAAATAAAATATATTTTAAAAAATTAATTTCTAAAAAGGGGGCTGGAGAGGTTTTATATTAGTTTTTGTTGTTGTTGTTGTTGAGATAGGATCTCACTCTAACTCAGTTTGACTTGGAACTCACTGTAGTCCCAGGCTAGCCTTGAACTCACCGTGATCCTTCTGCCTCTTCCTCCCAAGTGTTAGTTTGTCATCCTGAAAACTACTGGCAGATGTGGTAGGAAAGTGTTTCAAATGTCTAAGAGTGCACTACCTTCTTTGAAAGGTCTGGTTTTTTTTAATAGTTTGTTTTCCCCAATTTAGTTGATCATGGCCTTGCCAGGTTGGTGACAGTATATTGTGAACATGGCCATAAAGCAGCCCAAATCAATCCTCTCTTCCCGGGACAAGCCCTAATGGACACTGTGCCTGAAATCCAAGCCCTCGTGCAGACACTACAGGGACCCTTCACTACCAAAGGTAAGGAAGCGTCTTGAGGTTCTAGAATGGTCTTCTGCATGAGCCTATTTCCTCTGCATCCAAAAACACATTGAGGGTACTCATGAACACACATACACATACACCACATACACAAAACATATTGCACTTTTGTTAAGAGACACAGACTTTACATATATTATGTTGACTTGTTTTTCACAACCTCTCCTAAGAGTAATTGTTGCCATCTCTACTGATGGCGAAGCAGATGCACAGAACTTAAGTAATTATAGCTGCCAAGTGACAGACATAGAGTAACACTATAGGTGTACTTCTATTCCAAAGCCTGAACCCCTCTCACTGTTTTCTTTCCTAGGCTGGGAGCTTAAATAGCAACAGAATTGGGCCTGGGGTCCTACATCATGTTATTTACATTGTTACTGTTGTGCCACAGCCAGAGCATAGGATCTTGTACATGCTAGGCAAGCACTGTATCACTGGGATCTATTCCCAGCCTGTAAGTTTGAACTTTAGATTGAAATTACTATAGGGTCAAATTGGTATAAAACAGTGGAGTTATGTCCTTGTGAAGAAAGTCTCCTCTCCCTTTCTAGGTTTATTACTTCATAACCATCAACCATAGTTTTGGTTTTACCTTTAGAAAACTCTAAACAGGGCTGGGGCTGTAGCTCTGTGGTAGACCACTTGCCTTTTATGTGTGAGGCCTGGAGACAATTGCCCACCATCAAAAGAAAAAAAAAATCAACTGAAGGGAAAATCTTTGAGAGAGGGAAAAAGAGAGATGGGCCTTCCAGGGCCTCTAGCCACTGCAAATGAACTCCAGATGCATGTGCCACTTTGTGCATCTGCCTTTACGTGGGTACTGCGGAACTGAACACAGGCCATCAAGTTTTGCAAGCAAGCACTTTTAACCGCTAAGCCATCTCTCCAGCCCTAAAGGGAAATTTTTTAGTAACCATTAATAATGACTCAGTTGTTAGTAATGTCCTCTGAATTGAAAAGTAACAATGTTTTGGTAATTTGCTGAATGTTTGATTGTCCTTTTGATTCTATTTCATAGGATTGTTGAACATGGGCAAGGAAGAGGCTTCTCTTGAGGAAGTATTAACCTATCTGAACCACATTTACTGTGGGCCTATATCTATTGAAACTGCCCAACTTCAGAGCCAGGAGGAGAAAGACTGGTTTGCCAGGCGGTTTGAGGAGCTGAAAAAGGAGATATTTACCACAGAAGAGAGAAAACATCTGTCAAAACTCTTGCTGGAATCTCAGGTATAAAATGAGTAGCTTATATTAGTGAAATAGGTCAGCTCATTTTCTACAGTGATACTTAGTTATTGAGAGGAAAGTAAAGCATTAACTCTTTGAACTTATCCCTATTGTAATATAACAGATAATCGAGCACACCACTCCAAGTGGAAACAAAGTAGATCTCCACCAGATGGACTCCTTGGCCTCTAAGTACTTTAATGTATTTGTCCATTGTACAAAAGACGACAGAGCCCTTCCTTCAGACCTTACATCTCATTTTGTTTCCTGAAGTGATCAAAAGACTATGCATAGAAGTTCTCAATATAAATCAACCAATCTCTACCAGGGCTATAATCAGGGCTTAGGCATAGCTGTATGACAAGAAGTCTCCTCCCAGTAATTCACATAGTTGGATAGTGTGAAACTTGATTAAGCAGTACTGTAGAACCTCTACTAAAACTGGTATATGGGGGAAGACAGCAGAGATCCAAACTTGTCATCTAGTCTAGAGGACACAGACTTGAGGTTGTTCTTGGATTCTACCATTCAGGTTCTTCTCTTTATAGCCCCACCTGTGTCAATCCTTAGGAAAGCTGCCCTGTTTTGCAATGTCTCCATGGACATGTAGTGAATGTGCACAAATGTGGCCATTAAAATAATGTGGGAGGGTCTTACAACAGAGACAACGTGTCTGCTTTTCACATAAGCAGTTTGCTATCTTCTAGCAGCTAATATGTGTATTTCATAGGAGTTTGACCACTTTCTGGCCACCAAGTTTGCCACCGTGAAGCGATATGGAGGTGAAGGGGCTGAAAGCATGATGGGCTTTTTCCACGAGTTGTTAAAAATGTCAGCCTACAGTGGAATAACTGATGTCATTATTGGGATGCCCCATAGAGGGAGGCTGAACTTATTGACAGGCCTTCTGCAACTACCTCCAGAGGTAAGTTTGCTTTCTACTTCTTGCCAGCACAGTAAATGAATAACGCTGATGGTAGTGGGCTGGAGAGATAGCTCAGTTGTCAAGGCACTTGCCTGAAAAGCCTAGGGACCTGAGTTTGATTCCCCAGTACCCACATAAAGCCAGATGCACAAAGTGGTGCATGCATCTGGAGTTCTTGTGCATCTGGAGTTCATTTGCAGCAGCTGGAGGCCCTGGAGTACCCATTCTCTCTGTCTCTCTTCTATCTCTGTCTGTTTACAAATAAATAAAGAAATATTTTTAAAAATCGTTGGTAGTAATTTTCTTTAGAAACCAGCTAAGCAGAGCCAGGTGTGGAGTACACCTTTAATCCTAGCACTTGGGAAGCAGAGGTAGTATCTCTGTGAGTTCAGGTTCGAGGCCAGCCTGGGACTACAGAGTGAGTTCCAGGTCAGCCTGGCTAGAGTGAGCCCTACCTTGAAAAAAAAATCAACTAAGCATATGAGTAGTTGGTTCAGGAGAGTTTAGTGAATGGATAGACCTTAATATTAACATGTAGAATTTGGGTTGATTTTTCTGTTATAGTCTCATATGGATTTTTTCCTTCTCACAGAAGTTAAAGGTTATTTCCTTAAGGATGATGCAACCAGAGCTAAATTCCATTCTTAGAACTTGCATTTCTTATTTAATTTCTTATTTTATAAGAAACTATGGACCCAGGGTCTGGGGAGATGGCTCATTCAGTAAAAGTGCTTGCTGTACATCATGAGGGCCTGAGTTTGGATTCCTAGAATTCATGTAAATGCTGGGTGAAGTTACACATGTCTGTATTCCAGCACTGGAGAGGTGAAGAGGAGGCAAGCTGGCTAGCTTGACTCACTGAATTGGTGAGTTCCGGGTTCAGTAAATGAAGTGAAGAGCATCAGAGGGAGACACCTGACATCAACCTCTGGTCTCCCCATGCACACATGTGTGCTCACACACACACATATTCATACACCAAACCCACATACCCAGGGCAAACAATAACTAAAGAAAAAGAAATTATGGATGCATTTATTTGCAATTTATATTTTATAGATCGTTCTAAAACTAAAAATGCATTATTATCTCAAGAGACTCACCAAGTAAGTGCATCTATATGAAAAATTAGATCTCAGTATTCTTCATTAGTCCAACTCAGTTGCTTTGTAAGTCTACCAAAAGATTTGGGGTCAGGAGTGAACATTTTTTCTCCTTTTTTTTCCTCCTCTTCCTTTTCTTTGCTTGTGTGTGTATGATGTGTATGTGTGAATACATGTTCATATGTGTAAGTGTGAGTGCATGTCTGCCATGGTGCACTAGTAGACAGCCTTGGGTGCCTGTCCTTGACTTCTACCTTATTTGAAGCAGTGTCTCTTGCTGCTTACCACTTCATTCGCTAGGCTCACTGGCCCACAAGTTTCCACGGATTCTCCTCCTGTCTCCCCCTTCTCGTCTTGCCATAGGCATGCTAGGATTACAGACATACTAGCTTGTGTGGCTTTATGTGGGCTGCAGGGATTCAAACTCAGGTACTCAGGCTTGCACAGCAAGTGCACTGAGCCAACTCCTCAGCCTAGGAGTGAATATTTTTATGTCAGAGAACATCAGTGAGATCTGAGTAAGGTTGTGACCATTATGCATGTATAAACGTTACTAGTGTCTAGGTCAGGGGATTGAAAATAATTATAAATGTTAGAGTCTTCCAAAACTATGCATCTCAAACATTGTCATGAAATGATGTGTTATCACTCATGAGTATTAGAAAGTATGTGTGATATTAGCTGGGTCCAGTGGTGTACACTAGTGTTCCCATCAATTTGGGCAGTTGAAACAGCTGGTTTACAGGCGTCCAGAGTCAGCCCAGGTGACATAGATTAATCTATTAATTATATTAATTTTACATTTACATAGATTAACATCTATTAATTATATATACATTCTGATCATGTTTCTAGAGGCCAAGCTTGCCAATATTATTCATACCTCAGCTGGTCTGAAGTTAAGAGAATAATTGTCAGTTTTTCAAAGAAAGGTGCCATTGGAGTTCAGCGTGGCCTTGGTCTGGTGGACTAGTCATTGCTTTAGATGGATGAGATGGCACCATAGCAGGCAGGCAAGAGCCATCACAGGGCATAAGTGCATCCCAATCTTGGGTGATGGCATTCCCCTAGAGGACTGATCATTTACGCTGGTTTTACACTTCTAGTACCAAATGTCTCAAGATGTAGTTTATCTTTTTTTATTTATCTTTTTAAAATATTATTTATTTATTTATTTATTTATTTATTTATTTATTTATTTATTCTGGAAATGGTGGCACATGCCTTTAATCCCAGCACTTGGGAGGCAGACATAGGAGGAGTGTCGTGAGTTTGAGGCTACCCTGAGACTACATAGTGAATTCCAAGTCAGCCTGGGCTAGAGTGAGACCTTACCTCAAGAAAACAAAGTATATATTATTTTTTAGTTGATAGAGAGAATGGGCATGCCAGGGCCTGTTGTTACTGCAAATGAATTCCAGATGCATGCACCACTTTTTGTATCTGCCTTTACATGGGTCCTGGAGAATTGAATCTGGCCTGGTAGGCTTTGCAAGCAAGCACCTTTAACTGCCGAGCCATCTTCCCAGCCTCCAAGATGTCATTTGAACAGCTAGTGATCTGGAGCTGGTCACTGGATGGCCTGAGGAGCTGCATTGCCACTGGTGTTCAGTCCATGACATAACTGCGGGTCCCATTCTTGTGGTGCTGTTCCCAAATGGGCTGGGAGTAGTAGGATCCCTGTGTATCAGTTAACTTCCTTCTGCAGGGCCTGGACACCAACAGGCTGCAGAATGGGTCCATGTACTGCCAGTCACCAATTTCGAGATATACACCCCAATGGCTTCAGCCAGAAGCTCTACCACAGCTGGCAGACATACACCCAGTATTACTCATGGTCTCTCATTGACCACATTCACAAGGGCATCTCCGAGCAGGAACCTCCATCCATAAGTTCCAGGTCTTCTTCCTGCACAGTCTAGTCTCCCCATTGCACCTCACTTCTCCCAGAACACTCAGAAGCTCACTATTGCTGCTGGAATGCAGCTTTCAGGTTTTTCAGATGCTGTACAATGTCTTTTCAAATTGCAGCCTCCTACAAGGGTGAAAAGTGAACAGCATCCCAGTGAGGAGTGATTGACCCTTTAGTTTGTATGGTGGTTTGATTCAGGTGCCCCCATAAATGCTTGTGTTCTGAATGCTTGATCCCAAGCTGATGGCAATTTTGGAATTGGAACCTTGTTGGAGGTGTGTTTTGGGGGGCAGGTTTATGGGTGCTATAACCAGCTTCCCCCTGCCAGTGTTTGGCACATTCTCCTTTTGCTTTGTCCACTGGATGTTAACCAGGAGGTGATGTCCATCCTCTGCTCATGTCATCATTTTCTCTGACATCATGGAGCTTACCTTTGAGTCTATAAGCCAAAATAAACCCTTTCCTCCACAAGCCTCTTTTGGTCAGGTTCTTTCTGCCACAACAAGAAAGCTGACTGCAAAAGTTTGTTGGCCAGAGGTCAACATTGAGAATATTCCTCTTAGCACTCTCTACCTTTTTTATTGAGACAGTGTCTCTCACTTGGACCCAGAGCTTGGCTACTCTAGCTAGTCAGCTTGCCCTGGGGATCCCATCTCCTCCTTCTTCTTTTATTTTAAATAGTTATATTTGTTTGCAAACAGAGAGAGGGAGAGAGAGAAGAGTATGGGCATGCCATAGCCTCTTACCACTGCAAACAAACTCCAGATGCATGTGCCATGTTGTACATCTGGCTTTACATGGGTATTGGGGAATTGAACCCAGGCCAGCAGGCTTTGCATTAACCACTGAGCAATCTCTCCAGTCCAAAAGTCGGTTTCCATATGGCTTGATCGTAATATCTTTATTTTTGAAATACTTTTTAATTTATTTGAGAAGAGAGACAGAGTGAGTATGGGCACTCTTGCCTCTGCAAGCAAACTCCAGATGCGTGTGCCACCTTGTGCATCTGACTTTACTGGCAAATGAAACCTGGGGCTAGTAGACTTTGCAAGCAAGCCCCTTTAACCACTTAGCCATCTCTCCAACCCTCCCCAACTCCACCTTCTGAGTATTGGAATTATAGGCATGTGCTGCCACACCAGCATTTACATAGGTGCTGGGGATCTGAACTCAGGTCTTCATACTTGCGTAGATAGCAAGCACTTTACCAATAGAACTATCTCCCAAATCCTTTTATTTTTTATTTTTTTATTATTTATTTATTTATTTTGGTTTTTCAAGGTAGGGTCTCGCTCTAGTCCAGGCTGACCTGTAATTCACTATGTATTCTCAGGGTGGCCTTGAACTCATAGCAATCCTCTTACCTCTGCCTCCCGAGTGCTGGGATTAAAGGTATGCACCACCACGCCCGGCTCCTTTTAATTGTATTTTTAAAGTTCACTGGAGTCTCCATTGTGATAAGACTTTTGATTCTGGTATGTTTATTCCTAATAGCTGATGTTTCGTAAAATGCGAGGCTTAAGTGAATTTCCAGAAAATTCCTCAGCTATTGGAGATGTCCTGTCTCATCTCACTTCCTCTGTGGACCTGGACTTTGGTGCCCACCGTCCCCTCCATGTGACAATGTTGCCTAATCCCTCACACCTGGAGGCTGTTAACCCTGTGGCTGTTGGGAAAACTCGGGGCAGGCAGCAGTCTCGTCTAGATGGTGACTACTCCGCAGATGGCTCTGCTCAGCCTGGGGACAAAGTCATCTGCTTACAGGTACTTGGGGTTTCAGGAAGAGAGGCCAGGATTTGGGAAAACTAAGGAGAAAATTGTCAGGGCTGGAAGGTCTTTTAGGAGATTGCAGACATTCAAGAGGAAATTTAAATGATTATTTTGGGAAAGAGGATTCCAGAGTTAAGTATTTTTTCCTTAAGATTTCCAAAGATCTACAACTTATTGGCTTTACTTTAGATGAAAAAGAAAAGTCCCTCTACTTTACCACCTTATATACCAGATTTTGCAATAATACTCCGATCCAGCAGGCTTTGAATGTTGTAGAAGGATAGCATATTTTAGATACTCTCATAAGAACTTAGTATTTTCAAGTCTTTATTTTTTTCCATTTATGTGTGATGGACTTTTCTCCCTCACTTCTGTGTATGCCATCACATCCTAACCATTCTAAAAAAATCCTCTAAGGTACACATTTTTTAGGAGGGCAGGGCAGTAGTGAGAAGGTGGTTGTTGGTATTTATATCAGTATTTCAAAAGTTTATCAGAAAATCTAAATTTATGAATCCCTTATGTTTTAGGTTCATGGTGATGCTTCTTTCTGTGGTCAAGGGATTGTTCTTGAAACATTCACGCTGTCTAATCTCCCACATTTCAGAATTGGTGGGAGTGTCCATTTGATTGTCAATAACCAGCTGGGTTACACCACTCCAGCAGAAAGAGGAAGATCTTCCTTATACAGTAGTGATATTGGTATGTAACACACCAGAATTGATCTTGCCTAGTCACTCAAACAAGGAATTCCTAGAGAAACTTCTAGTCCATTCATAACAATGAGTCTTACTGTTTATCCCATTTTGAAACAATTTTAAATTAGGTATTTCAGAAATTTCCAGCACTTGCAAGTTAGCATTTATTTTGCAGTCTGAGTGTGATCTATATATTTGCTTGTTTGTGTATATTTATTTCATTCATTTTTTATGGTGCTAGGAGTCAATCACAGGGCTTTGTGCATGTTAGGTAAACACTTAACCACTGAGATAGACTTCAACTTTTTTTAAAAATATTTTTTATTTATTCATTTTCAAGCACAGAGAGAGAGAGAGAGAGAGAGAGAGAGAGAGAGAGAGAGAGAGAGAGAGAGAGAGAACCAGGGCCACCACCTTGTGGGTCTGGCGTATGTGGGTCCTGGGGAATTGAACCCGGGGCCTTAGGCACTGGAGGCAAGTACCTTAACCGCAGAGCCATCTCTCCAGCCCAGACTTCAACTTTTGACTGTGTTCTTTTATTTTATTTTTTATTTTTAAATATTTTTTACTTATTCATTTTTAAGCAGATAGAGAAAGAGAGAGAGAGCACCAGGGCCACCACCTTGTGGGTCTGGCTCATGTAGGTACTGGGGACTTGAACCAGGGGCCTTAGGCACTGGAGGCAAGTGCCTTAACCGCTGAGCCATCTCTCCAGCCCAGACTGTGGTCTTTTAAATCCAACATAATAAGACGATGATGCATCTGAGAGTTTTCAATCTCAAATTGCTTAAGACGCCAATTGAACAATCAGGTAGAAATGAGAGCAATGCAATTAGTATAACACTATAGAGCAATTATCTTTACAATATTTAAATTTATCGTGCTCAGGGTCCAAGTCAAAAAGGTTATATTCACTCACAAATTTGGTGAAACAGCCTAGTCAGAATTAAGTTGTGAAGAATTGAAGTCAATTGGTTTTAACCTGTGTCACCCATTCATATTTCAGAGAATGGTTGTAAGAACTGCTAGCTAGTGGAACCACTCGATTTTTATACCTGATGCATGAGCAGCCTTTGGAGGTTGTCTGAATTGTTTGCAATAAGTCTGATTGAGAGGGTGAGGATCCATTCTTAGAATGCCTCTTTGGAGAAAATCTTTTCCCAGGATGCATGTGTTAGTGACCTTTTATCTGAGGAAGAAAGATAATAGTAATAACAAAATAATTGTTAGGCATTATGTACAAGGCACTGTGAAATATTTAACACTGTATGAATTAATTTATAATCTTGACAGTGTCACTGAGAGGTAGGACTAGACTGAGATTTATACTTTATCAACTTCACACACTCCAAAACTCAAGTTAATTTTTTTTATTTATTATCTTTTATTAAACTTGTTTTTGTTTGTTTGTTCTAGCCCAGGCTGACCTGGAACTCACTGTGTTGTCTCAGGGAGGCCTCAAATTCATGGCAGTGCTCCTACCTCTGCCTTCCAAATGCTGGGATTAAAAGTGTGAGCCACCATGCTTGGCCTTGTTAATTTTTTTGAAGCAGGGTCTCACTCTAGCCCAGGTTGACTTGGAATTCACTCTGTAGCCCAGGGTGGCCTTGAACTCATGCTACTTTACCTACTTCAGGCTCTGGAACACTGGGATTAAAGACATGAGCCACCATGCCAGTTAAAACTTGATTTTTTTTTTTAATTTGGTATTTTCCGGGCAGGGTCTTACTCAAGCCTAGGCTCACCTAGAATTCACTCTGTAGTCCCAGGTTGGCCTCGAATTCACAGTGCTCCTTCTACCACTGCCTCCCAAGTGCTGGAATTAAAGAGGTGAGCCACCACACCCAGCAAAACTTGGGTTCTGAACAACTGTGCTAAACTACCTCTGAGTCTCAGAGCTATCTTTCCAAATAGGCAGTAGGTCTTGGGGGATGGTTAATGCCATCTCATGTAAACCAGCCCTTTTCATCTCACTGTTATCTTCTTCAGGGAAGCTTGTAGGTTGTGCCATCATCCATGTCAATGGAGATAAGCCCGAGGAAGTGGTCCGGGCCACACGACTGGCTTTTGAATACCAGCGCCAATTCCGCAAGGATGTCATTATTGATTTATTATGCTATAGGCAGTGGGGCCACAACGAACTGGATGAGCCTTTCTTCACTAATCCAGTTATGTATAAGATCATCAGGTACAGTTACAAATCTTTATTATACCATTCCCTCGTAGTGCTTGAATCATCATGTTTGTGGTACTGGGGGCTACACAGCCTATTCTCTTCTTTCTCCCCCCCCCTCATTTTTTGAGAGAGGGTCTTACTCTGTAACCCAGGCTGTTCTGAGCTTACTATGTAGACCAGCTGGCCTTGAACTCACAACAATCTTCCTGCTTTAGCCTCCCGAATGGTAGGATTAAGGAGTGAGTCACCCTACCTGACTGGCTAGCCCTATTATTTTCTAATAGATACTTTCATGTGGGATGAGCAACTTCATTGAAATCCAGGAAATGAGACATGTAAGCTAAACTGTGAAGTCCTATGGAAACTAGAGAGGTTACCTTATGAGTCTCAGGGAGCTTCCCACAGTCTACAAACTCCATGTTTTCTTATTTAATAGAACAGGCGGTCGGACATCTTGGCCCATGTCTTTAATTCCAGCACTTGGGAGTCAGAGGTGGGATCATCACTGTGAGTTGGAGGCCAGCTTCGAACTGCAAAGTGAGTTTCAGGTTAGCCTGAGTTAGAGTGAGACCCTCCCTTGAAAAAAATAAAATAAAACAGACAAAAAAGATACCTCTGACCTAAAACACATATGCACCCACATGCAGACATACCACACACACAACATTTTTTAATAAAAGAAATGTAAATGTCTCAATATTTATTTATTTATTTGAGAGAGAGAAAGAGGTAGATATATAGAGAGAATGTGAGTACCAGGGCCTCTAGCCACTGCAAATGAACTCCAGACACATATGCTACCTTGTGCAACTGGCTTTACGTGGGTACTGGGGAATCGAACTCAGGTCCTTCTGCTTTGCAGGCAAATGCCTTAACCACTGAGCAATCTCTCCAGCCCAATAATTTTTATTAGATATTGAAATGACAATGTTTTAGGTATATTTACTCAAGTGAATTTTACAATTGAAATTCCAACTGTTTCTCTTTTTCTGATAAAATTGTCAGAAAACTTAAAATTATACATGTGATTTACATCTTATTTTTGTTGGACAGCACTGATCCAAAGGTAAATGTTACAGAGAGGGACATGTAACTTTAGTATTTCCTTTTCTTTCTTTCTTTTTTTTTTTTTTTTTTTTTTTTTTTTTTTTTTTTTTTTTTTTTTTTTGTGTGTGTGTGTGTTTTTGAGGTAGGGTCTCACTCTAGCACAGGTTGACCTGGAATTCACTATGTAGTCTCAGGGTAGCCTTGAACTCATGGTGATCCTCCTATCTAGGCCTCCCGAGTGCTGGGATTAAAGGCGTGAGCCACCACGCCCGGCTTAGTATTTATTTCCTTTTCTAAACATTGAAAAGTAAATAAACCCTCCTCTTCAGTTCCCCAAAGACATAAATGAAAGAACAGGAAGAGACTCCTTGACATTTGATGGGCCTTTCTGGCCCAGAGGTAGCAGAAGAATACACCCTCCATTCT
>PVHP010010111.1:0-48567 GCA_004024765.1 Zapus hudsonius | reverse complement strand
CACTCTAGCCCAGGCTAACCTGGAATTCGCTATGCAGTATCAGGCTGGCCTGGAACTCATGGTGATCCTCCTACCTCTGCCTCCCCAGTGCTGGGATTTGACTTTTAAGTCACCATTCTTGTGAAGAGTTTTGTCTAAGGACTTCACTGCTCCTTCAGTTGTATATTTTAAAATTGATAATTAACTCACTTTGTAATGTTGAAGCTGGAACCTATGGCTTAACACTTGCTAGACAAGTGCTCATCCTCAGCCCATTTGTCAATTTCAATTTCTGATCTTGGAAGCATTAATCTACCCATACTGTGTCTTAAGATGTAGATTCTAGTCACAGTGTGTGTGGGGGAGGTTGGGGTAGGAGGATCAGAAGGTTCAGGACAGCCTCAACTGTGTAGCAAGTTCGTGGCCAGCCTGGGCTACATGAGACCTTGTCTTCAAAAAACAAAAAGCAAGTAGATGCCAATTAAAAAAAAAATCACAATCACTTATGTAAATTGTAATCATGAGGCTGGTGGTTTGGTCCTGAAGGGCAGAACTTACTCTTTGACGCCTTCTGTTACAGGTTGGCCAACAGTGAAAAGCAAGGCATGCGAACACATGCAGTCTCTGTGTCAGGTAAGGGACTTGAAGCAGAGCAAGCAGCAGGGGTGGGGCTATGGTAAAGTCTCCATCTTCAGTTTGACTGCTCTGTTCTGAAGAGCTGATAAATAAAGCACTGGTGTGACATCACCTTCTGTCAACAAGCTCTATGCACATTGATGTGCCACATTCCTCACCAGTTATACAGAATTCCAGGTTGCTTTCTAGTTTTAATGTCGCATTCATTTTATTTAGAGAAGAAATGTTGACTTGTGAAGTTACCATTATAATTTATCTTTTCATTTCAGCAGGATTCAATGGAATAACTTTATATATATTATTTTAGAAAGCTAAAATATGTCATTTTTAAAAGGTTTTGGTCTTTCAGTATTAACACAAAGTGGTGTTTGGATATTATTCAATATAGTTAAGATTGGCATTAACATCTTAACTATGTGCTAGCTTGGTGTGTGTTTTCCTGGTATGTTTTCAAAATGTATGTGTTCCTTTTTTTCATCTAAAAATGTGGAAGATTGGACTGGGGAGATGGCTCAGTGGTTAAAGTTGCTTGCATAGCCTACTGGCCAGGCTTAGTTCCCTAGCATCCACAAATAGCCAGATGCAAAGTAGCTCATGGCTTTGTGAATCTACTGTGCCTGTGGGAAGAGTGGTGGACTAGGAGAATCTGAAGCCTGTGAGCCAGCTAACCTGACATTCTGTTGCAGTCAAGTAGTTTGAAGTGGCCAGAGACCCTGATTCAAAGAGAAACCTTGAAGTTGTTCTCTGACCTCCACATGCACACCATACCATACACACATGTTTTTTTATGTGGGAAGATAGAAAGGGAGGTCAGGAAAAAGTGTCTCACCAAGAGCTCCAGTGGTGGGCATGTTGACATGTGTGTATATTCTACTTCATATGTCCACATGTATATCTGTATTCACACATTTCATCTGTTATTAGTTATATCTGTGAACATACCAGTTTGTGTTTCTAAAACAATTCATTCTTGATAAGTTTAACATGTGACATAAATGAGACTCATTTCATGTTTCAGTTTTTCCTGAAGTTGCCTAGCTGGCACTGGATTTCCAACGGGAAAATGCTGTCTTCTGTGTTGTCCACACATACTCCACAGTCCCTCTTTCCATCAGTGTGCTTGTGGTACATGTCAGCAGAGTGATTCTTGTGATGTGTATCACTGGCGTACTGTGGCCCAGGGAGTCAGGGCTACTGTGTGTTCTCTAGGACATGCCAACTGTTTGTGACCCCATCCCATGACTCGGGAAGAATCCTAGAGTTCACAAGAGACTCAAGGCCTGAGCTGCCCTCTGTATTTGTTCTTGTTCAGCCCATGAGGAGTAGCAGATACAGGCTTGGCTGACTCACCAGGCCCTCACAGTTTGTAGGATGGTGGGGAGGGGCCGCCCACATCCTGCAGTAGAAGTCTGGTGGAGAGAAGTGTCTCCTGTAGCATGGACTGTAGGTTAGGGTCAGTAGGTGGGGCTTGCGTGCCTCTGGTGTCTCATGGACACTAAACTGTCTTTGTGACTAGAAAAAGCAGCTGTGGGCCAAGCCCAGGAATTGATTGCTTCCTTGGCTGTATATTTACCACCCACTCCACAGTCAGCCCAGGTACAAAAGTGAGACGAAATAGCCTTTTGGGCTCCTGTGCACAGTTCCTGGCATTTGTCATCTGGTGACACCATAGGTCTTGGGCCCTTCTACGCTGGTCCTGTGTTGCACTAATCTCTCTATCACTGGCCTTATTCTTCATGTTAGAACCTGTTTTCTTCAGCTTGCTGGTTATCATCAAAGCTCTGCACTTTACTTTCCCTGACAAGTCCTTTAGGTCCCCTGGTTTCCAACCTATTGTAGAAGTACACTAAGAAGAAAGCTGGTGTTTTGAAACCATTGTAGTGTATGTAGTCCAGGCTGCCTCAGCTTCCCAAGTGCTAGGATTCCAGAGATGTGCTGCCGTGCCCAACTGGGTGAGTTTCAGTTACACTGTTGTGTTCCAGTCTTTGCTTGAAGTTCTGTCTTCTATCCATGGATTGACTCATGTAGTCCTTCTAACAGACTAGTGCACAGATAGATAGGAGGTTGAGCAGAGAGGTGACCTCATTTGTTCAGAATTACACAAGTCATAAAGTCATTGCTTGGCTCCAGCCCCATCTTTATTTCTTAGGATTCTGCCTTTGTTTATTCCCACTGTGCTAAAGAAAAGAGGCTGTACTCCCTCCTCTGAGTTGCTTCTTTGACAGCTACTAGAATCCTAGTCAGACTTTGAGTAAAATTTTTGTACTCATTGGCTGACACTCAGGTCCAGCTCAGCTGCCCACAGCCATCCCTTGTCACCAGCCCTCCTTCCCACACCATCCACGTCGTTTCTCAGCCAATCCTACTGGGGGCTGTGGTTCCCTCTTTTCTGTAGCTTGGAGATGTCCCATCTGCTGGCCTTTCCCTCATTACTTCAAAATCTCCCTATTCTAGAGTGCTTTTGTCCATGACTGTCTCCGGGTGATTTCAACCCATGCAGAGAGAGGAGTACTCAGAGTCGGGGGTAGTGAGCAATGGAACTGGGTTTTAGAGCCCGTTGGTCCTTAGTCGTGCCACTGTGTCTCCCACTACTTGCCACCTAGGCAGAGCCGGACTAACAAGATGATGTATTGTCTTCCACGTGGACTAGAGAACTATATCTGATCAGCCTGGTGCCTATGTAGTGCCCTTGGCCTAGAGGTTAGTTTTCACACTCCTCAGAATGTCCTTTAAGTTGATACCTCTCAAACTAGAACTGTGAGCAAATCCCAAGTTTATTTCCTGGCCTGGCTGTCTCTGTTCCATGCGGGTAAGGTGCTGCCAAGGCCTTGTTGCCACTGTGGCATTCTGCATCTGCTCCCCCTCCCCCAACAATCCTACCATCTGTAGGCCAAGGGGTGGGCTGCAGTCTTAACCATGTGCTCCTGCCACACCCTGCCCTCTCTCCCTTCAGAATCCATTCAGAAAATGCCTGCTGTGTGTGCCAGGCACTGGGATGAGTGCTCTCCAACTTGTTTGGAGGGCTTACTTTTGAAATTTCAACAGTTTCTGTAAAAGAAGACAGTTTCATAGAATGCCTACTAGAATAACGTGTTTCCCTGGGCATATTATTGTGAGGTCTAAAGGGAGCTTTAAAAGGTTAGCCATTATGTTTTCTTGTTTTATACCTGTGTGAGCTCAGGTTGAACTTCTATTCTTTTTGTAAGACTGTGCCAAAGGCTATCCTCGGGGATCTATGAGTGTGCCATGAAAAAGAGAGGTGTGACCCGTGGGGCTGGGTGCTTCCTGGAGGAGTGTTGGCTGGGAAATTAACCCTTATCAGCAAATAAATCTGATTTCAAATGTTTCAAAGACTTAGATGTGATTAATTAGTTTTTTGTGTTTTTTTTTTAAAGAATAAGTAGGCCCTAGTTGCATATCAATACCTTAAATGTGACTAGAAGTCATGATGGTCACCATTATGTTACATGGTGGCACTTGCTCAGTGTTTGAGTTACACATAATAATACTAGAGATTACATGATAATTTTTCTCTTTTGTATTCTGGTCATGAAAATAACTGTAGTGGCCTTTTCCATCCTTCAATAGGAGTGTTTGGTGTGATTATCTCTACTGAGACCTTTGTTGTAATGGACCAAAGTACTACTGTGGATTTTTTTTTTTTTTTTTAGTATTTTTGCAGATAAAAAGTTTTGTGGTGGATTGTTTTTGTTGTTTCATTACACATAGTATTCTTTTCATTGGGTTATTTTTGTGTGCTTTGACTCAGTGACTAAAAATTATTCTGATAAGAAAACACTTAACAAAATAAGGTTTATTTGTGTCAGGCAACTTCGTTTCAAATCCTCGACCATCTCGTATTTGCCAGAGTGGTTTGTAAACTGTGTGCCCTCGACCTGTGGCTCATTGCTGTGCGTCTTCTCACGGATGTGAGCTTTGGGATGGGTCCTGCAGTGCCATGTCATAAACACCCTGTCTATTCCCAACCCCTCTCAGAGTTTAGGTGGCTTCGCCAGGTTCTCTAGCCATTGAGTACTAGTGAGCCTGCTGAAAGCCAGATCTTGAAGCTGAAGCTCATTTAGACACCATTGAATCATTCCAGAAGCCTGATATGTTGTGGAAGGGAGTAATATACTTTGGTGTGAGTGTGATCCATTATAGGATCCCCCCCCCCCCCATTTAACAGAAGTAATATAGTACTGGCCCTTCTGTTAAAATTCAGAGATCTTCCCTTTGGGATTGAAAGAGCCTGTGTTCCTCCAACTCCTGAGTTCTGAAAATCTGGCTTGCTCTTGGCTCCTAGGACTTCCACTTCCCACAGCCTCTCATCGCCCTGGTGCTGAGTGTGTAATCTGCCCTAGTGCAGCTTTACTTCCAAGAAAACCCTGTCTAACTCCACCCCCACCCCCTGGGTTTTGGTGGTGGTTGTTTTTTGCTTATTCCTTAAATACCTCCCTCCAACAACCCTACTCCATTGGGCCTGTCACTGTTCCTTGTCCTGTGTCATCCCTCTTATACTCTCGCTGACTTCTTTAGCCTCAAAGTCTGCTTGTGCTGTCTCTTCCTTCTCTCTGCTTGTCCAGCTTTCTTCCAGCTTGTCAGATGCACGGCTAGATGACCCGGCTCCACATGCTGCATGTCTGCTGCACAGCAGAACCTTCACACAGCTTTGGTCTCCCTCACTTGGGTTGGAGCTCCCTGTTCACTCTGCCACCACCTGTAGCCTCTCCAGACCCTCCCTGCCTAAGCCTTTAGCACCTTCTCTGCCCTCTTTGTTCCAGGCTGAATACATACTAGGAAATTTTGCCAGCAGGAGAGAACTTCCACACTGCCTTGTGCCTACAACTTAAGTCCCCCTCAGGCCATTGCTGCCTCTTAGTGCCTGCTCTCCTATTACTGGAGTTCCACTGTGCCCACTAGGTCTTTCTATCAGAACATAACATGGTATGGCTTCCCCACCTTAAAAGCCCCTCTGACAGCCCAGTCCCCCACAGCACGCCTCTCTCTGGGACCTGCCTCGATGCATCTTCATGAAGCTTCTGTCTGTTAGCTTCCAGACACATTACACTTGCTGCCTGTGTATTCCTCTCTATGTAAGATCAGCTAAGCTGATGACTCCCCAAGTGTCCTCAATCCCAGATAACCTTGTGGCTGATACCTCCTACAGTCTGCTCTTGGGAGGCCCATAACACCTCACACCCAATGGCATTTGAGATGACATCCAGCCCTGCATAGCCTGTGCCTCTGCGTGCATCCTTTAGAAGCTTCCTTTCTCCGTCCTGCCCACTGCCTCTCTTCCTGTCATTGTAGATCCTTCCAAGTCCTCCTGCTGCACCTATAGACATTTCACTGCCCTCCTTCCCACCACCGCCTCTGTTCACACTCCCCCACTGGATATTAGTGTTGCAGTTCTATATGGTCCCTTTGGCAGCTCAGTCCTTGATTCCATCTCTCTTGATGTTACTCAGAATAAAAGGCAGAGCCCAGCCACAAGCTATCGGGCCTCACTCCCTGGCCCTTGGTACTTCACTGTCTGCCACCACCCATGTCCTCCTAATCTTGTGTCTTTGTGTGTGTGTGGCCCTTTTCTGCTCCTTGCCAGTGCCCTCAAAACCACTGCAGAGACATGACCTGCTTGTCTGCTGTGTGCCCTGCCTATGTCTGCCTTTCCAAGTACAGGCATGGAGACTGCTTGTCTTGGACGTCTTTGCAAATGAAGCTTTCCATGATTGCCCTGTTGAACTGACCTGCATGACCATGTTTCTGTACTCCTGCTTTGTTTGTGCCTGTGGCTCTTACATGTTCGCATACAACTTAATGGGCTTGTCTTTCTTCTATACTAAGTGTGAAGATCTGTTTTACTCAGTGCTACATTAGCACCTATAACCCCTGATGCATATTCAAAAAACCTAGCAAATGATCACCTTTACTAGATTGAAAAGCTTAATAACCTTTTCTTTGTTTTTATGATGTAGGCTAGTCTTAATTTTACTCAAGACAAGTTTGATTCCATTTTTAAAACTAATAGCCTTTAAGAGAATTTAAAATGTTTAGAAGTAGTATAGAAATAGCTAGGCTGTGCTGTGGCTATGGTGCCAGGAACCCCTGACTCTTTTTCTTCACTTGAAGTAGCTTCTGCTACTACCAAGAAGTGGAAACAGGGTCACATTCCCACATTCATGAAGTGGGTGGAGGAAGTTCTTAGAGAATGGTGCTAATAGTAACACAATGTACTCAACTCTTATCCACTTGGTTTCACTGTGTGTGTGTGTGTGTGTGTGTGTGTGTGTGTGTGTGTGTGTGTGTGTGTGTGTGTGTGTGTGTTTTCTGAGACGGATCTTATGTAGCACACGCTGGTCTGGTACTCCTAATGCTCCTGTTTCCACCTCCTGAGTGTTGGAATTACAGGCATGCACCACCACAGCCAGCTTCTAAGACATCATTGTACATAATCCAAGTACAATTTTCAAAGCTTGGGGACTTAATACTGACAGAATATTGGTACCCACAGTCCATGGTCTTATTGGCCCTAGTAACCTCCCCCATAGCTCTTGCCTCCTGATTCCCCCTCCCACCTCAGGCCCACCCATCTAGCATCACACGGTACATTTAGTTATTAGGCCAGAGCTGCCATGGAGGAAGCCCAGAAATAAGTGTGGAGTGAGAGTGGCTTTTCACATTAAGCAGTAAGATGAAGTGGTCAGTAAATGTCACTGAAATCAAGACATGCTGTTTGAAAAATGTGTCTAATGTGTAGTGTTTGTCTTGTCACTTCTGTTGCCTGTGTGATGCTGTGGGTGAGGCTGCTGCCTTCCTAATGGCCACAGACTTTGAGTTCCACTCGCCCTGGCCCACGCTGGACGTCAGGACTGTTAGTGCTGCGCCATGTGCATTGGCATCCTGCCCCAGCCTGCTGCACCTTCAGGATCTGTCCTGCTCAGGCCTCCCTTAATGTGTGTCCACCACTGTTGCTGTCACACTGTAGTCGCCATTTCTGTGTCCTTGCTATTGATGATAGAGAACTGTTTAACTCCTGAGTTTAACTGCATGATTGGGCAAGTGAATCCTCACCAGTTTCTTGTGTTAAAATACTCTGAGCTTTTCTGCAAGATTTGGGATAAGTGGCTGATAAAGTACTTTCACAAATCAAGTTATCTTAACAAAAAATTTCTTTATGGTTCACTGTTAAGCGTTCACAACAGCATTGGGTGTTCTTGGTTCTTAAGTTATTTACTGGCCTTTGTTTTTTGTTACTTTTTTTTCCATTTTGTTTTATTATTTGTTGCTTGGATATCTCTATAGTGTTGGGAGAGTGTCATGATTTGTTCTTTGTGTAGTCAGTGCTAATCTTTGCTAAAACAGAAAATTACATTTTAAAATATTAGTATTTTTAAACTGCAAATAAATTATAGTTAGAAATAAGGTCAATGGTCCAATAAAAGCATCTCAGTTTTGCATCTGTTTTTATAGATTTGCCTTAAAATGTAACCAGTTGTCTTTTGTATTGAAATAATTTATTTCTGTTTTTCTCTTTCCTTCTCTTGCCTCTTTGTAAAGGAGTCAGTCACTGCCAACATAAAAAGAAAGCTAGGCGTTTTCTGCCCTTGGCCTTCTGTTCCCTTGAACCTCCTTCACCCGGTACCGCACTGCACTTGCATAGGCTCTCTGTTAGCCAAGGCTCCCACAGAAACTTAACTCTAGCGAGATGCTTCTAGATTGTCCTGAGCAGTCCATAGCCATACTGAATGTTAGTGTGTATGCTGTCTGCTGCCAGAAGTGGTAATGGGGTGGGGGTGTCTTGCAGTCTCTGGACTGGTCTCCATTGGAAGATTGGTTTGCCTCTTCATGAGCTTCTAGATGCATGGCAGGGCAAGAAGACGCTTCCCAGTGTTGCTTCCGATGTCTGAGTGTTTTCCACAGGAGTTGCAGGACCCCAGTTTGGGTCTTTTGGGTTTATTTCCTAATACAGCATGCAGCTGAATGAGGAACTGATCAGAGTGAACCCCATGTGTGCATCTGCACTTGGGGGACAGATGCTCAGGGATGCTGCATAGATCCAATTGGAGGGTTTTCTGGGAAATGATTTTTGGTGATTAGTCAAATAGTAGTTTGTCAAAAAAGTCTCAAAATTTGTTTTGTACAAATTTAAATGGGAAATTTTCTTGTCAGCACGGCTTCAAGAACTGCACATACCCAATTGACAGCATGGGTGTGGTGGTCCACATGTGCCAAGTGAAATAAATCCTGCTCATTAGAACAAGCATGCCCTGGGCTTGTCCTTGGTTATCATTTTACGTGTGCATTAATGATTAGTTTGTTTATAGTTTTATCTAAGAGGGTGCAAGTTCTCTTTGAGGGAGATAGATGCCATGTTTAACCATGAAATGCAAGCAAATTAATTTTGCTTAGTGTGGTAGAGACAATTCTGTAGCAGAGCTACCCAACTGTGTGATAAGGCGATAGTTTCAACTCAAGTAAGAACTAGTACAATCTTTGTTTTATGTTCTGACTTAGACCTCAGGGGTGATTTTGTTATTTTTCTTGCACTTTGATTTACTTGTCATTTTAATAGTATGTTTCCCCTCTCTTCCCTCTTCTCTTCCTGTCTATCCTACCCTCTGTTTCCTACTCCCCCTTTCTTTGCATGCTACCTGGATCTGCAGATGAAATTAGTGGGGACGGTAATACTCATTTTCACATTTGTGTTACTGCTCTATGATATGTGGTGCATGTATAATGATTCAGTTTATGAATGAGATCATGATTAGGAAAGAATGTTTGATTTTTAAGAGTCACACACTAAGAGATCTATCAGCAATAAAGATAATTGTTTTCTCAAACATTTGATAGCTCTTAATAACAAGGATATTATAAATCACATTTTGTGCTTCTCATTTGTTTGTGCAATGCCTGCATGAAACTTTATATGCCTTTATAAGCTAAGACGAAGATCTCCTTTATTTTTGCATTTTTTTTCTTTGTGAGTAAATGACAATGCATTCACTGACTGACACATCTCAAACCCCTGGGCCCAAATGATTCTCCTGCCTTTTCTGTGAGTGTCCCTAGAGCAAATTGTGCCCAATGTCTGTGGAGCTTATGCTATCTTTGAAGTGAAGAGTTGTCTGGTTTCATGAGTAAAAGTGGTGTGAGTCTTGTGAAAAATGATGAGGAATGGTATATACCTCTAAGCCCAGGCTCTGCTCTGAGGAGCTGCTGCTGCTTCTGCCTCGGCTCTCTGCCTATCAGGGGAGATGACACTGGTGATGTGGTCTGGGGATTCTGATGAGGTTAGGTGACTGCATGCTTGCTTTAGCACTATTCATTATCGTCGTCATTAAAGGGAGAATATGAATATTACTTTCATTTCTATGCTCAAATATTTGAGCTGTTTTCTTTCTTTTTTATTTTTCTGTTTTCCTTCTATGCTACCTTTATTTGGACACGGGGGAGGAGAGTTTCTGGCTGGGCCTCACAAGACCTTGTCTTTAAAAAAATATACAAAGAGAAGAGGAGGGGAGAGTCCCCAAGTATTTGAATTACTTTTGATACCCATGTCATACTGTCCCCAAATTCCAAATTCAGCAAAGAAAAACAAAATAAAATCAAATCAGCCCCAAGAATTTTTAGAGAAATACATCAAAAACCACCACTTATAACTTTAAACAAATTTTTTTAACTCACCATGTGAAACTCAGGAGTAGGATGTCACAAACCTTTCCATTTCTGTGTACCTTCCACAGTGTAATTGCTCTGTGTGAACCAGTCCATTCAGTATTCACAGATGGTTTTGATGAATCACAGAGGTTTTATATAGAACTCATATAGCTCTAAAAAAAATGTGCATGCTGTCTTTCTTTTTTTGTTGTTGCTTTTTTATTGTTTGGTTGGTTGGTTGGTTTTGTTGATACTCTCTAGCCCAGGTTGGCCTCAGACTCATGGGTGATTTCCTGATTCAGCCTCCCAAGTGCTAGGATGATGGGCATGAACTTAACTCGTACAGGCCCTTCCTTTCATGTGACTGTGAGTTAACTAAGACATATGAATAGGAGTTTCCAAATCTATGTTGGTGCTGACTGCTCTGTTCAGTCTTCTTCAGAATTGTTTGAGAAGTGGTATCTCTCCTTGGGTTTTATAAGACAGTCTGGAGGTGTTCCAGTCAAACCAAGACTTAAAGGATCAGTAGACAGGGACACCAGGCCTCACTGCCCACTCCTCTGGTAGAACCTTGCAGTGACCATGCCTGTCATGCCGACTGCTTCCTGAAGTCCTGATAATAGCCCATGGGTGCATGCTGTTCTCCTTGTACACGTGAAGATAAAGCGGCAGACATGCAGGTGAAGTGATGTCCTGAAGGTTACGTGTGTCCATGTGCCTTGCCCCAGATACAGCAGCTCTGTTGCTGGTTGTGCCTCCGCATACAAGTTTCTCAAGTCCTGTGTCCCCTTACTTTGTTGCTGCCAGGCATTCATCCTGGTTACTTAGTCCATATCGCCTGAGCACCTTGCTCTATGCCAGACACTGTTCTGGATGCTGAGAACAAGATGCCCAAGGCTCTGCTCCAGTAAACACTCTGCTCTGGAGAGGTAGGTAGTCAAGTGACAAGGAAGCCATGGGTGATTAAAAGCAGGGACAGGGACAGGTGGGGATAAGGGTAGTTTGAGGAGAGGGCTCTGCAAGCAAGTGCCTTTAGCCACTGAGCCATCTCCCCAGCCCAAGAGGCACATGTAAGTCCACCAGCTTCAGTTCCGATCACTGCAGTTCCTGTCATTCTGTATTTCCTACTCTCTTCATTCAGGCAGACACCCACTAAGAGGGTGGGCTTCTAGACAGTTTATTTTCCCCTCCTGTGGCCCAGGAGACTGAGGTATAGCAACTTTGCTGCATTCGATGTCCAGAGGAGTGTCGTGAGGCTGGGTCTGATAAATTACAGAATAAAAAGAAAAAAAAAATCAGACATCTGTCATAGCTTTTGGAGTAGATTCTTTCCCCACTGGTCCCAAGAAGCTTCTGCTACCAGTTTTCTTTCTCAAGGTCTTAGAAGTCATGTCGCACAAAAGCAGAGCTCCAGGCCTAACTGTTCTCAACTGTCCCTGAGAATAGGGTCACAGAAATGTGGAAGGGAGAAGGGAAGATTCCAGGTATATAAAAATTTTCTTTAATCCTGTAAGCAATGTTTATAAACGTACAAATAAGATATAGCTGGGCGTGGTGATGCGCGCCTTTAATCCCAGCACTTGGGACGCAGAGGTAGAAGGATCGCCATGAGCTCGAGGCTACCCTGAGACTGCAGAGTGAATTCCAGGTCAGCCTTGGCTAGAGCAAGACCCTACCTTGAAAAACCAAATAATAATAATATTCTAGAGTCTCCACCTGTTATCCAGGACTTTGGAATAGTTTACATCTAATTGGTTTTTTAAGGAGAGTTGATTTATTGATGTTATGTTCTACCAACCAAACTTCTGAAATTTTCTAAATCACTTTTAGTGATGATTCACACATTAAGAAACTGACTTCTTCCATGTAGAGACCTGAGCTCATGGATGACCCACAGCTGTGTAGGCAGCGATTGGCGCCCTAGTATAGGACGTGCTTGAGGCACGGGAGAAAGCACTTGTAGCTGTTGGCCACTTGGGTTTATTTCAGGAGCAGGCCAGGGCAGCAGGCAGAGGCCTTTTTTCAGAAAGAGTAAGACAGAATCGACTTAACTGGTTTTTCAGCCTCAGTGTTGTTCAGAAGAAGCTGTTTTCTTCAGAGGGCTAGCTATGTTAGCAGAAGGAGAAAGTGTAAACACCAGAGCATCTTGACATTGTGATCTCAGGAGACAACTCGTTGCAGCCTGGGCTAGAGCAAAACCCTCCCTCGAAAAACCAAAAGAAAAGTGGGAGAAAGCTGCTTGCTTCTTTCATTTTCGGCAGATCTTTTGCCTTTTTGACATCAATGTGTACTCTTCCAGTATCTGGGTGAAAAGGCAACAAATATAAATTCTTAGATTGCATTTTTAACCGAGAGCCAGTTGTCTTCTTAAAATTTGGTTGGACCACCATTTGTCCTCAGGATAATCTTTAAGTAATGCTCTCACACCATCATTAACAATACCAGAGCTCCCAGGCTTCCAAATGTTCTGTTTGGGAGACATCAGCAAAACACTGTGTGTCCTCTTCTCTCCTCTCCTCTCCTCTCCCCTCCCTTCCCCTCCCCTTCGCTTCTCTTTGTTCTGTTTATTTTTTTTAAGACAGGGTCTCATGTATCCCAGGCTAGTTTGAACTCGCTATGTAGCTGAGGATGCCCTTGAACTTCTGGTTCTTCTGCTGCTACCCCTAGAGTGCTGGGATTACAGGTGTGCACCACCACACCTCGTTTATTTGGTACTGAGGATAGAACCCAAGGTTTCATGCATGCTAGGGAATTACTCTCCCACCTGATCCACAACCCCATTTGTCCATACACAATGTAGCTTTAAGCATGCATTTGGTATAGTTGAGGGAGTTCTTTGGTCAGCAGATTATCCCCTTAAATAATTCAGTTACTTCATGTCTTTCCATTTTTCACAAGCGCTTTCTGTGTTTGCCTATTTGCTTTCTAATAAATAAATATGTACTATTATATGTTGGGCATTGATGACACTTTTATTTCCAACAATGACTCCTATATGAGCAAAATTGGAATACTAGTATTTTGAAGAGACTGTTTCTGTGTAGTATAGATTCTAGGTGGGTTGTTTTGCCTTTTCAAATATAGTAAAGGTAAGCCATCCAGCACTTGAGTTCCGCCAACCTGTCCATTTCCTCTCATACAGAGACTGATGATTACGCTGAGATCATCGATGAAGAAGACACATACACGATGCCCTCAAGTGAGTAGGTGCTCCGCTCTCCTTGGGGTTGGCGGAAGAGCTTTACATACTTGTTCTCACTTGAATGCCCAACAGAAATGTTCCATTTCCCTCTAGGTAGAAAATTCTGTGTGTGCCACCCTGAGGTCAGAAGCCTGAAATGCAAATACCAAAATGATTAGTTCAGTTACAAGATTTTTGTGATCTTATTTTCTGGCTCTGTGATCCTTTCTTGGTTATTTTCTCTTGTTAGTATTATTTCAGGCTTGTATAAATATATGCCCATACCCAGAATTTATTTTCCCCTTCCTGCCATTCACTGGCAACACACACAACAGCTTCTAGCCTTCAGTCCAGATGGTCCATTGAGAGGTGTTGGGGTGGGATGATGTCTCCAGCTAGGAGATGTCTTTCCCATGGTGACTATCAGTCTGTTGGTGGGGAGAAGCTGCATGCTTCAGATCTTGCCTGAAGTATGTTGTCCTCGTACCTTGAATTAGATGAGTCCTTGAAATTTCATTTTGGTATATAAACAACAACAACAAACAACACAAAACACTGCCTCTTAAATAGGCCTCAGAAGCCTTAGAAATTAATTTGAAATCTAAATGTCTTGATTTCATGTATTTCAACAGGGCTAAATATTTTGGGTCTAGTGTAATATTTTAAAGGTGGTCTCCTTTGAGTGTGCTTTACACATCATGGAGATATTACCAAAATTAAGGGAAAACAAATGGACCTCTGAGGCTTACATTTTCTAGAGCATACCCACCTTGCCTGCCCAGAGTCCTTTATGATTAGAGTGAACAAGACCCTGACAGGAGCTCATACTTAGTGACTAGAATTTAACTGCTGGTAGCAACCTGGGAAAGCATTTCAAGCTTACCTTTTTGACTAGCCCTATGGTCATTTCACCCTCTCTACAGAGACCATGTTCACATGTTTGTTTCCAATTGAGTAGTAAATGTCTAGCACAAAGATCTTTTATCCAAACCCCAGAAGAATAACTTACAAATTAAGATCTTAGGATTCAAAGGCCTTACTTGAATATCTTTGAGTTAATTCAGGAATATTTAGTTCTTTTTTTATTCATTTGTGCTTAAGATACTTATTAAGCAAATACTATTGAAATGTACTCTCCAACTTTGTTGTTTTTAACCCAATTGCTAAAGCAAGGTCTTCAATTTTTTCTCTCTCTTAATTGCCATACAGAAAGCTATGGAATAGATGAAGGTAACAGGATCCTCTGACATAACTGCATCTGTTTGCAATTGCAACCCAAGCAATGCGGGGTGTTTGCGTTTTCAGTTAACTCTTATTCTTAAACTCTTTGATATTGGTTTACTCATACTGTTACATCAGTGCAATTACTAGCTAAAGTGATTTTAAAGAGGAAAAAGGCTATCTAAAAAGTTTGGGTGTTCTATATGACTGAGTTGAATAACCAGGGGAACGGTGTTCCAGTACTTGGCTGTTTGTTCTGTTGTCATACTACATGGTATGATGGGATGGTTTTCATATTTGAAAGAAACCCAAGTACGAAGTAATTATTAAATTAGAATTCAGTTTTCTATGTTCCACCATGTGCCTCAGCAGCTTTCCGAATATTTGGCTCTGTGTAACTCGCAATTTAATCTATTAATTTGAGGCACATACTCTCAAAAGTTCATGCTGGTGTATTCAGCCTTGATTATAAGTTATCTGATTTTGAAATTAGCCTTTAAAAACTACCTCTTTAAACTCTTTTAGCTCCATAAATAATCTAGAGATAGGATTATATATAACAAAGTGGAAAACTCTTAAACTTTGAAAAAGCAAAATCTACTTATGACACAGTATGATGTTATTTCCATACTTATAAACTTCAGTTATTTATAGAGTAATGCTTTACATGACTGTTCTCATAGCTTTCATATGTTAATAATGTAAACTAATTATTATTGTTAATTAAGTAACTATTTAGAAAACTCTTTAATGCCAAATAAATTAGAGATCCAAAGACTCCTAGAAAGAGCATGGGGGGGGGGAATCCTGCCTTTAGTAGAACACCTTGTTGGATACGTCACCCAATGCCATAACTTATACAGAAATTCTTTTCATTTACTTATTGTTTAAGAGAATTCCACTCTGTTCAGAGCACTTCTGTGACTTTTCCTTCATGAATGGTATTGAAATAACATGTTTGTATTAAGTGTTATTTATACGCTTGGAATGTTGGACATGCTTATTGATGTGTGGGTTATGTTTGCAGCCAGGGATTATGAAATTCAGAGAGAAAGAATAGAGCTTGGGCGCTGCATTGGAGAAGGCCAGTTTGGAGATGTGCATCAGGGCGTGTATCTGAGCCCGGTAAGTCAAATCTGGACTTGGTTTTGACTGGCTATTGAGGTTTCTGTTACCCCTTGTTTCACTGGGTCCTTACTAATTACTAATGGTTAGGTTTGTCTTCTTTGAAGCTTATTGTACATGTGGCTTACTTGCTATATTTAGACGTTCAAAACAAAGCCAAATCAGCTGGGGTGGGGATGAGCCTTTGTTCATTCAGTCACTGCTGGCTGTGTCAGCAGCAGTAGATTTCACAGGGAAGACAACCAGTGAGCGGCAGCTAGCCAGTGCTCCCATTCACTGAACAGAAAATGTGCTAGCATCTACTCTCCCAAGCAGGGCAGCGAACTTTAGAATTCTGTGCTTTCTGATGCTCTCAGCAGTCTCCACACTCTAGAACACTGTCTTCATTTTAGGAGGTCGATCTTCACTGGCAGTTACAACACATGCTACCACCTCCCTCCCCAGCCCCTCTCTCGTGTCAGTGGAATCATACAGTTGGAGGTCTTCTCTTTATTACCATAGAATATTCTTTTGCATCAATATGCCACTATCTGTTTATTTATTATTCAGGTGGACATCTGGTTCTCTTCACTTCTGGTTACCAAATTGCTGCTGTCAGCATTGATGTGTATAGCCCCCTTATATGGCAGCCATGTTTAACTTTGTTTGTTTTGAGGTGGGATTTCACTCTGGCCCAAGCTGACCTGGCACTTACTCTATATAGCTCAGGCTGGCCTCGAACTTACAGTAATCTTCCTACAGGATTAGTGGTGTGCAACACCTCACCCTGCTACATTTAACTCTTTGACAGACTCTCAAGCTATTTTCCCAGCCAGCTTTCTATTTTACATGCCTAACATGTGTCTCCACAGCTTCACCAGCACCCCTTACTGCATCTCTTTTTCTTTTCATTTAAATGGCATTTTAGAATTACAGCACATACTTGCTCAAGAAACTAAGACTAAACTAGTGACAGGTATCTAGAAATGGTATTGGCAACACTGAATAGCACAGGCATGCGGCCTCTCCTGATGCCTGTGCTATGGAAACTGTGGGCAGTGTTTTTGCCCAGAGCCCTCAGACCCGCTCATTTTGTCTTCTATACATATACACAGGTGGTTTCTTGACACCATGTAGCTAGACAGCTACAAATTCTTTTTAGAGTATAGCTTCAGAAGCTTATACTCTATGCTTATATAAAGTACAAGATTTATTTATTTATTTATACCTGCTTACTCTTTTTCCAGTTTAAAACAAAAAAAACCCCAGTTATCTGTATTTATATTCCTCTCTTGAAGGCAACAATCTAGTAAAACAAGCCCTGGGTCTAAATTTAATGCAAAGATCTGAGTTTAAGACACAGTTCTAGGGTTGGAAAGATGACTCAGTGATTAAAGGCACTTGCTCGAAAAGCCTAATTGCTTGAGTTCAATTTCCCAATTCCCATATTAATCCATATAAAGCTAGATACACAGAGTAGCACATGTGTCGAGTTCATCTACAGCCTTTAGAGGTCCTGGCATGTACGTGTGTGATTGCGCTCGCTTGCGCGTTTTCTCTCTCTCTCTCTCTCTCTCTCTCTCTCTCTCTCTCTCTCTCGCTCTCTCGCTCTCTCGCTCTCTCGCTCTCTCGCTCTCTCTCATGACACGGCTCTGCCTAACCATAGTTTCAGAAGGTGAGACTTCTAGACTTCCATAGTTCTATAGTCTTAGGGTGGCCTCGAACTCACAGCAATCTTCCTACCTCTTCCTCCTGAGTGCTGTGATTAAAGGCGTGCACCACTATGCCCATCATAAAAAAAAATGCATCCATTTTAGCTGTTAACAATCTGAGAGAATTGACATTTCTAAAATCCTCACTTTGGTGCTTACTAAATAGTTGCTAAATGAATCAGTTCCAGGGAGATAGCAGAGCTCACTTTCTGTTGAATTCCTACAGGTATGTGTTGTATCAGGAGGTGGGAGTATAGCAGATGAGGTTGGGCATGAGCAATACAGGTGAGAAGAAGCTGGTGTGGCCCATGGGAGAGGGTTGGGCTTCATTAAAAGATCCAATTAATATTTCCAAAGTATCTCCCAGCCTTGTGCATAGTAATGGCGAAGGGAAAGTCCATGTTCTTAGGTTTACAGCTGCTGTTCCTAGAGTGCTGGTAGTGACAGCAAGGAGACAGATTCTGGATGTGTGCTTAGGATTGGACCTGCTCCTAAACTGTTAGACATAGGGACAAGGGAGACAGGAGAATCAGAAGCTATGTTTGAGGATTAGGGAGATAGGTCAGCAGATAAGAGCACTTGCCATGCAAGCATGAAGGCCTGAGATGACCTGAGTTCAATTCCTAGCACCCACATCAAGAGCCGGGAGGTGTCCACAAACTGTGGGAGGCTAAGACTGGAGAATCGCTAGGCTCATTGGTCAGCCAGTCTGATTGAAAAACAATAGCTCTGGGTTGAATAAGCTACTCCCAAGAGAATGACATGGACATGCAATAGAAGCAAACACCTAACATCTCCTCTGGCCTCCATACACATGCACACAAGGCATGTGCACCTGCCCACCCACATGCACACCACACATACACACCAAAAAAAAAAGTTGAATATGGATCATCTGCCTTGGCACCAGTGTTGAATGCTGTCCCATCAAGGAGGTGGAGAGGGCTGGGGAAGGATGAGCTTGAACAGTCTTCTCTAGAGGCAGAAGCACAGGTCCTTGTAGATCTGTGATGATGGACAAGTCCTATAACCACCAAATGGCAAACTGGAGACTCAGGAGAGAGAGAGCTGATGGTATAGTAAAGTTCAAAGGCTGAGAAAGGAAAGAGCATTCCAGTCTGAAGCCAGGAGAACTCAGTGTCTCTGTTCCCACCTCCTTGTGGAGTGTTGGGGGTGAGGCCCACTCACTTGAGAGGGAAGACTTCAAACTTAAAATGTTTACTCTTTCATGAGCCTGGATGGGGGTGTACACCTGTAATCCAGCACTGAGATCAAGGCTAGCTACATAAAGAGACTTTCTCCCTCAAAATAAATAAACTCACTCATTCAAAAATAACCTTACAAGAAACATACCAGGGGGAAAAAAGGGAACCAAATATTTAAGTACGTCATGACCCAATCAGATTCACTTTGCTGTGGGACATCTGGAATTTTTGGTCATATCACCTGAAAAATTACTTTTCTACTTTCAAGGGAAGGCAGGGAATGGGTAGTTCTAATACATGTAATCCCAGCAATTGGGAGGCCAAAGTAGGATTGCATGAGTTCTAGGCCACCCTGGGCTGGAGTGAGAGACTGCAACACCTAGGGACATAACTTCCAAGCCAAATCAGCTCCACAGCAGCTGGGGCCAATGCTCTGAATGACTATTGTGTTACCAAGCTGCCACAACTCCTGCTAGTGGAGCTGATAAAACCTTGCTTTGATTACCCTTAGAGCAGAACCCTGGCGGAAGTGCCTGCCCCTCCTGTAGCATGAGCCATGCTCTCCAGTGTCCACTGACTCACCCTCAGAATGCCTGGCTGGGGCCCACTCCTGATTCATTAAAGGGGCAATAGTAGAGCAATGGGCAAACCTATGCAGAGCACAGAAATGCTCAGGGCCTGCTAAGGAACTGGACTCAGACCAAGCTGCCCCATCTGTGGCCGGATGGCTCAGTACTACTCACACCTGTCAGATGGTGTCACCTGCCACTCTCAGGGAAGAAGAGGAGTGCAGAGGGATTCAGAGCAGAGCCCATTTACCTCTGCCAGGCTGAGTCATCTGCATCGCACAGGATGGTCGGGAGTTAAGCAGTAATGGCAGTGGAATAAGGTGTATGACTCAGCATTTACTAAACCTTTGTAAATCCCCATCTGCTCCACTTCCCTCAGTTTCTTCTTTGCTGAGTAACAGAAGGCGAGGCAGTGTGAGATAAGGCATCTAGCCATCCATCCCTGCTTAGCTCACCCCTGCCTGCTGTGCTACTGGACCGGCTCAATCCAGACCATTCCTTTCACTTTTCTTGTCTCCTTGTCTCCATCTCCTGAACTTAGTGAAGAAAATGCAGGTTTGGCTTGTAAAACAACAAATCTCTTGATTTTTCTCCTCCTCTGCTACCTACACCTTCCTAGTATCCTTCACCATTTTCTCCTCTCCTCTCTGACCTCTTCATTGTTGCAGAACTCTTAAAAGCATAGGCCTTGAGCCTCTTTCTCCCTTGGAGATCCTACACAGCCATGGACTAGGCTAGACTGGTTCCCACGTGCAACTTGTCATTCTGCCCATGACCTGTGCCCTGGTTGTCTCTCTCACTGAGGTCTAAGAGACCATGATGTGCTGTCATCTCCTTCCACATTGTCATTGTCCACCAAGGGTCCAGACTTCAGAACAAACTTAGAAGCTTAGCTCTTCTCCTATCTCCATTGCTGCCCACTGCCCAGGTCACCATTGTCTGTCGCCCAGGTCTTGATGATAGCCATTCCCTGTGCCTAACCCCACCAACCATAGCATCTTGTGACGACAGAAAGGAGCCAGAGTGCATATTCTGAACCCAAAGGATCAGAGCCACAAGTTCACTAGGCATGGTGGCTCATATCAATCACCAGCACTCAAGAAGCCATTTGCAGGAGGATTGCCACAGGATTGAGGGCAGCTTGCACTACAGAGTAAAGCCCTGGCTCAAAAATAACAATAAAAAAAATTCTGGTTTTCAGCGACGCTGAAAGGATGGAAGATTCCGTTAATGCCTTCAGCCCCTGTCCGCCTAAGAGTCTAATAAAAGTTTTGGCCATTAAAAAATAAATAAATAAAATAAAATTCTGACCTCCACTTACCAGACCATAGCAAGCTCCCATTTTTCCTGGAGTAGAAGCTATGTCTTCTCATTAGTTTGAAAGATTCCACTTGGTCTGGCCCCTCTGAATTTAACCCTGACTCAGTCATTTCTACCCTCATGCACTCTGCTTCTGCAGCCTCATTGGTCCACATGTGCTCCTTAAGCTGAGCACACCCTTCCCTCAGCCGTTTGTAACAGGCCCATGTCAACTTGGCTGGCTCCCTGAGACATGTACCCTCATCTGCTTAGGGAGGGCTTTCTCATACAGCTGCCACCAAGCAACTCTCATGTCCTACTGTTGTCTTCTATAACACTGTGCTAGTACATTATGAAACCAGTTTACTGTTCTTAGCTAGAATATAAACTGGGCAGGAGCAGGGACCTTTGCTTCTGTTGCTCACTAGTGCATCTGAGAGCCTAGAAAATGACTGACAGCAGATGGGCTTTGCATTCCACGCTCATATCCATTTTTCTTGGGGGTATTTTAAGTATCTGTCTGAAATGTTACAGTTCCAATTCTGCCTGGTGCCTATGCACTTTGACTGCTGTAGAGCCTTTTTTCATGTGTGTGTGATTCTGTCATTTCCCGGAAATAGGAGAATCCAGCTTTGGCGGTTGCAATTAAAACATGTAAAAACTGTACTTCGGACAGCGTGAGAGAGAAATTCCTTCAAGAAGCCTGTAAGTTTTTAAAAACTTTTATGGAATTCCATTTAAAATGGATATTTATTTATTATATATTTTAGTTTTGGTTTCGAGGCAGGGTCTCACTCTATCCCAGGCTGACCTGGAACTTCCTGTAGCCCAGGCTAGCCTCAAACATATAGCAGTCCTTCTCTCAAGCTCCTGAGTGCTGGGATTACAGGCATAAACTGCCACCCCCATCATTCCATTTGATTTTACCTGAAATCCAAACCTTCTCCAAAGGAAAAAAATATTTTCACATTCATTAGCTTTTTCATTTGCCTTGCAAATTAATGTATAGATTTCAACAGATACTACAGCTCTCCTGAGTAAATGCATGGTACACGCGAAGGTGTTTTCTCTTTATGTCCATATTCTCTTTATGCTTTTGTGCTGAAATCGGTGCACATGCAGAAGTGGTCCTGACCCACATGCTGCAGGCCCTGGGATGCAGAAGTGACAGCCCCTACTCCTTCAAAAGCAGAGATTTGCCCAAAAAGAAACTCTAGAAGAACCTCCTCTCACAGTCTCCTCAAGAACTTTAGCTAGAAGTGCTCTTCCCCATAGCACAGCCCTCTGGCCTTGAGTGTGTGGGGAAACTGCCATTACGAGGTCTTCTCTCCCGAAAGGAAAGTGGAAAGCAGAATCTTGTCCATTGGTGTGCACCAGGTTCTCTTTTCTGCCCTCAGGAAACCCTTTTGTGCCCACCATACCCAAAGTCGGTCTCCTTTTGGTACTCCGTGCCAAGGCACCACCTTCTGCACCTCCTAAGTATTTGTGATTTTATCCATATGGGAAAGCACTCAGCAGATGTTGGTCATAGGACTGAGCCCCTTCTGTTTCCATTTCAACAGCTTCGCCACCCAACCACCCAGGGACTCACTACAGAGAAAGTATGGTATGACGCCATGCATTGAGCACATCCTCAGTCCCAGCCCCCAGCCTCTAGTGTAAGGAAGGGCCTGGCCAGTGGCTTCTGCCTCGGCTAGTTCCTTTCTTCAGTGCTCAGACCTGGTGCCCTCCTACCTGACCTTTGCTATGCTTCTTGTGTGTGTGTTAATCTTTTCTTCAAAATGAACATTTTTAGAATTGCTTGTATTTTCCTAAAATTATTCTGAGCAGTTATGTATTGTGACTGTAGAACATCACTTCAGACATCAGCTATTTGGTTTGTAGGAGTAATCAAGTTAGGCTAACCCTGATCTCCTCTTTGAGAGGGTTGCTTGGCTTCACAAGGGTCAGGGGTTGCTCTCTATTCTAGCTGTGAGTTCTGCCTAAAGCTGGCACATGTTGTCTTGGAGCATACAGTGCTACTCAGGACTAGGTCACAGTGATACTCCAAGCTTGGGCAGCTGTAGCTGCCCTTCACTCGCTGTAAAACTTACCTGGAATTTCTAGTGCAGCAGGACAGTTTTCTGGTAGCCACAAGACTGTCCTCTCCTCATGCTGGGCTTGTAGTATCTCTATGTAGTATTTACTCCAGAGTGAGGATCACAGAAGACCAAAAATCACAGTGTAAATCATCCATAGTTAATTGAAACCTGAATTGAAGCCTGAAGGTTTGAGTTGCATCATGTGAAGACAAGACAACTTTACAAAAACTAATATGACCTCCAGAGTGTTGTAGTCTGAGGTGTCCAAGAAGAGCAGCAGGACCTCTCTCCAGACTCATTTAATTGTGGTAGCCATGGGAACTGCACACTGAATGACTGCAGTGATAATGCCTCAGGATGTCCCGAGAAATAGTTGGAAGTGACACCAAAATATTGTGTGTGGCCTTTGAGTTTTCAAGGGATTGTCACCAGGCTGTCATTGTAAACATTTTTTTCCCTAAAGGAGTAGACAATGAAAATGGAGTATAAAACCGTAAGATTGTCTCAAAACAACAAGTGCTTTTGAAGACTTACTAAATTAAGATACAAGACAGGCCTGGTGTGATGGTGCGTGCACACCTTTGATCCTAGCACCCAGGGGGCAGAGGCAGGAGGGTCGCCATGAGTTCAAGGCCAGCCAGAGACTACATAGTGAATTTCAGGTCAGCCTGGGCTAAAGGGAGACCCTACCCCCAAAAAATCTAAATAAATAAAAGATATAAGACAGGCTAATATATCTGCAGGAATTTGGTCCTCAGTTGCCATAGGCAACCCTGCTTTTAAGTGAACAAATTACCCCAAAAGGCACCATACTTAATAAGGAAGCCAATAAGATTTTATAGCTGGCTTAGAGAAGATTCTAAGAAATAAGGAATTTTTGGATGGATTTTTAAATAACAGCAAAAACCTAATTATTCTTAACTTCATGTATGTCTTCTTGGGCAAGTCTGTGAGAATAGTGAAGAAACACTTGACTTTGGACACTCCTCAAAGCCGTGCAGGGCCAGAATAGAGCCCATCAGCATTTCTCTTTGACAAATGTCCTCACCACTGTGCTGGGACTGCTCTTCATTAGGGCCCTAATAGCAGCCAGTTAATGCAAGCATGGATATAGGTCTCTTGGGGTAGTGTGATGAGCATGCCCTCACCCAAGGAACCTCCTCTCGGTGGCTGCCTGCTCCTTGCCCCCCCAGCAGTCCTCCAGTCAGTAGTGTTTTTACCACAGACTCTGCTGCCTAGGAGATGGAGCACGCAGTCCACATCATCAGATTCCAGAGGAAAACCTGGAAAGGTCAGCTTTGTCCACAGAAGGAAAGAGCAGTCTTCCTTTCCCTTCATTGGTACTCTCCTTGGTGTAGGGTATGCTGCAGTGGTTATCTTAGACCCCAACAGTGTGCGTGCCTTTTCCTGCCAGTTTGCACCATGAACAAGCAGGATTAATCCATAGTATTGAGCCCAGAGTTACCATGCCTTCAGCCCACAGTGAAGTGAACTAGTCTTGAAAAACCTGCATCAACTGGGGACCGCTTTCTTTCTCAGTAACAATGCGGCAGTTTGACCATCCTCACATTGTGAAGCTGATCGGAGTCATCACAGAGAATCCTGTCTGGATAATCATGGAGCTGTGCACACTCGGAGAGGTACTGACATTCCCCACACCTGGCTGAGCCAACTTCACAGTGAACCTGTGCTTAGTGTGCTTAGCCTTTCCTGGCAGAAACAAGTGTTTAGGTTAGATCTTGGATTTGGGGGATTTTCATTGAAAGTTATTGTAAGGCTTTCATTCAGACAATATGGGTATAGATGTTCGTTATTCTGCTGTGCATAGTGGTGCACATCCCAAAAGTCTGAGACCCTTGCCCCAGGGGCTTGAGGGCAGCTAAAGGAACATTGAGACCCCATCTTCAGAAAAGAAAAATCTTCATTAAATTACCAGACAAATTCCCTCTCTAGCACTTGCCAGTAGTGTCTTTTCTATCCAGGAGTTTTATTAGGATAGTAATCCAAGTAACTTTTCTGTCTGGCACCATTGCCTAAATAAAGAACTAGCCCAGTTATTTGAGGCTGAAAGAACCCAGTTGATGGAATATAGGTAAATTAATGCTGAATTCAGGTAAATCTAAACAGTTGCTAAATCTTTTTGAGAATTCACTTTCAGAGTCTTTCAGACCAGCTGCTATTAGTCACAGTTTCTTTGAAAGATATGAGTAACAGAGAGTCACAGGCCCTCTTTGACAGTGTTTCAGAATACAAACTGATCAGTCATTGCCTCCACCTGGAGTAAAGTGAGATGGAAACTTGCTAGAAATGCAAATCCTGACCCACCTGGGCAGGCCTGCAGAGGCTGACCTGGCTGGGAGGGACAGGCCAGCTTTCCTTTCCATCAGCTGAGTCCCTCTCATCTCTCTTTCTCTCCTCCTCCCCTTCAGTTCTAAATCAGATGAAAGGGTTGATATGTGATTTGGGTTTATAGTTTTTTTCTGCTTCTGTGTTTGGGAAATTTGCTAATTTTTCTGCTTAAAATATTATTGCTAAGTGTTTCTCTTTCATTTACTGATATTTTAGAAAATTTGACTAAGTCTCCATGTTAACATCTAGCTGGATTAGTGCTGCCAGTGACAGGAAGAGGGTGGGCTCCTTCTATGAAGTCCGTTCTCATGTCATTCCTGGAGGGACAGTGAGGGCTACAGCAGATAGGTGGATTGTGCTGTTTGCTTGTTTGAACAGTAACTAGATCTTTTTATTCTCCAAATATTATTTAGCAGTATTTCATGATTTTATTCATTTCCCTGAGGCATGCTCTTCTGTATTTTATTAGAAATTGGTCTGTAGTCATAATTTGTTTTGCAAGAGGATTTTAAATAAAGTCTGGCGAAACATAATTTATGAATGAGTGTGTTTCATTAATCACACTTTTTTAGGAAGAACTGAAGCACCGTGTGATTTAAGTGCATGTGGGAACCACTGCTGCTGTGTGCAACTTGTGTGCTGTTAGTTTTCATGTTGTGTCTCAGATTCATTTTATTTTTTTCTTGGCCATCATTCCAAAAGCTGAGGTCATTTTTGCAAGTCAGGAAATACAGCTTGGATCTTGCATCTTTGATTCTGTATGCCTACCAGCTTAGTACAGCACTGGCGTATCTGGAGAGCAAAAGGTTTGTCCACAGGTAAGACAATCATAAAGTTGCTAAGGTGCCTTCTGAGAGGACTAATTTCCTTTCTTGTCACTGTGACCAAACACCTCCCTGAAGCCAGGGAGGATCTACTTGGGCTCGTGACTTCAGAGGGTTCAAACACCACAGTGGGGAAAGCATGGCAGCAGGAGCCACTCTGTCCATGACATTAGGAGCTAGATCAAAACCAGGCCCAGGGCTGGAGAGATGGCTCATCGGTTAGGGCACTTGCCTCCAGTGTTTAAGGCCCCAGGTTCAATTCCCCAGGACCCACATAAGCCAGACCCACAAGATGGTGGCCCTGGTTTGCTCTCTCTTTCTCTCTCTCTCTCTCTCTCTCTCTCTCTCTCTCTCTCTCTCTCTCTCTCTCTTTCTCTCTATCTACCTGTATCTCTCTCTGTATCTCTCTGCTTGAAAATGAATGGATAAAATATTTTTAAAAATAAAAATAAATAAAAATAAAAAAACCAGGCCCATACCTAGTGACATCTAGAGTCCCTCTCACAATGACACCATCAGCTGGGAACCAGGTATTGATACACTTAAGCCTATGGGGGCCATTTCAGACTCAAACCACAATAGTGAGAAAGTGAAGAAAGTTGCTATCTGTGCCCATATATGCTTTTGGACCATTTAAAATCTATTGTGCAGTTTTCAGAAAGTGTGTTATGTCCTTTCTGAGGTAAGTACCATACCATGTTAATACATAGAACTGTTTCATGGGCTGGAGAGATGACTCAGCTGTTAAGAGCACTTCCTGTACTAACATGAGGACCCAAAAAAACCTGAGAGAGACCTTTCAAGTTCAGTCCCCAGGACCCACATAAATTGTAGGGCATGGCCAAATGTGTCTATAAGCCCAGTCTTATGGGGAGCAGAGTCTGGAGAATCACCAGGACTTGCAAATATTGCAGCAAAAAAAAAAATTGCAACAAGCTCAGGGACAAGTGAAAGACTCCAACTTAAGTAAGAGTGGGCAGCTAGAAGCCTGATGGAGGAGAATACCCAGCATTCACCTCTCGCCACTGTAGGCTAGTGCTCCCTGCCAGAGGCACACATCCAGAGACACATGCGCGTGCATGCACCACACACACACAAATAAAAATGATGTAAGCCAGGATTGGTGGCTCACATTCATAGTCCCACGACTAAGAGGCTAAGGCTAAAGGATTGTCATCAGTTCAAAGCCACCCTGGGCTACAGAGTAGGACCCTACCCCCCCCCCAAAAAAAAAAAAAAAACATTTAAAAGCTCGTTTGTGCACTGGAGAAGAGATGGCTCAGTGGATAAGTGCTTTCTGCTTAACTTGGAACACCCAAGTTTAATCCCCTGACCCACGGAAAAAGCCAGAAGGGAGCCAAGGACAGCAGGATGAGAATTCAGAGCTAGAAACCTGCTTCAGATGAGGTGGACGGGCGAGGACCTGAAAATTGTCCTCAGACCTCCACACACTGTGACATGCATGTGCAACAATCATGAACATGTATGCACACAACAAATAATAATAAAACTTTCTGTGATGTTTCCAGAATATAAGTTCCTTCACCAGACATAATGCAGAGCCTATAGTTGGCACACACTAGAACTGTGAACATGTGAAGTCGTCCCTAAAGCAGGTGACTGTCCTGGGATTTTGCAGGAAATCAATGATATAAGTGACACCTGTTGTCATTCTTGAGAATTTCTATTTAGAGTCTGTAGCTGTGAGTATAAATGTAAGTGGTTCCATTGTTGAATGAGTGTTGAGGAGAGTTCTGTGGAAGGAACTCAGTAGCGCTGAAACTACTGGCCCTGCTCATGTGCCACTGCTTGTCAGCTCAGTGCAGCCAATAGAGTGAGTTTTTGAAGGTGGTGTTTGTATTGTTTGAGAATACATTGTATCATATACTCATCTACCAAAAGGAATATGCATAAAGAGAAATTATATATATATAATTGTTTATATTGTGTTATTTTGAGACATTGTCTCACTCTATAGCCCAGGCTGTCCTGAACTTACTATGTAGACCAGGACAGCCTTGAACTCATGGTGATCCATTTGCCTTATACTCAACAAGATCATTATTAATCTCTTCGCATTGTATATGAATTGGTACCTCTATGTAAGAAGATGAGTTTCTTGGATTGTTTTTCATTTGTTAAAGTTTATTGTTCTCAATTCTTTATCAGGGACATTGCTGCTCGAAATGTTCTGGTGTCTTCAAATGATTGTGTGAAATTGGGAGACTTTGGATTATCCCGATATATGGAAGATAGTACTTACTACAAAGGTAAGTGACCAGAGCAATAGCTAAGAAATTTGTTTTGTTTTGGGGGGGCAGGTTTTGAGACAGGACCTTGCTATGTAGCCCAAGCTAGCCTCAAGTTGAGGATCCTCCTGCATCAGCCTCCTAAGTGCTGAGATTATAGCAGGGCACCATCATAGCCAGATTTTAATGTGCTTTTAAAAGTTGTGCCATGATGGATTTTACTGAGGTCAAAGACCATTTCAGTGGAGGAAAGATGACCTTGTCAGAAAATGGTGCTGGAACCATTGCCAAACCTTACCCCAAAATGACTCAGAACAGACCATAGACTTAGTTACAAGATAACCATTGTTAAACCTTTAGAAGAAACAAAAAAGTAAATTCCTGGGGTCTCAAGCCCAGTAGACATGATGCCAAAAGCCAAGATGCATAAAGAGAGAACTTGGCAAATCAGACCACATGGATTAATCATTTTTGTTCTGCAATGCACACTGTTTAAAGAATGGATTGACAAAGTACAGAATTGGAGAAGTATTCACCAATAGAATAGTAGTGTGTGTGACAGAACTGTAGTCTCCAAACACAGAACTAAGAACTAAGAGATATCAAGAATACACTTTGTAATGGGGTACTTGCAGTTCCCCTATAAAACTTGAGAGTGCACAGATTCTTGTTCTATAAAATAAAGAATTAGAATTATAGACCACCAGATGATAAGGTTTAGTGAGAGACTATTTAAGAGGAGGAGAGGAGACGCTACAGAGATCTCTCACCACAAGTGAGGAGAGAGCACGTGGGGGAGATGCTAGTCACATAGCTATGAAACCAGGGAGTCTGCGCTGACCAGCCAAGGAAGAGAAAGAAGGAGACATATAAGAGGCTTCCTTCATGGGAACAAAAGATCCATATGGGAAAAAGAAGAAGCCCCAGCCCCTCACCACAGCCCTGGTGGCTTTGGTGAGGGGCCTTACCTAGGCCTGGAGATTCAGATGTCTCTCTGCTGGCCAGCCATAAGGGAAAAGGGGGCAAACCCTTCCTTCTTCAGGTAACTGTATCCTCTGGCCCAGGTGAACCAGAGAGACAGCTGGTTGCCTGTCTTTGACCAGTCAGTTTAAGGATTAGGTTTGAGTTCTAGTAAGAGACCCCTCCCACTTAAGGAGAGGGGGTCAGATAAGGCAAGAGGTAAGGGGAGCCTTCCTGCAAGCACAAGTCCAAGGATGCTCCTGGTTACCCAGTCACCCTAACCTATCACAATTTCAGACATGGGCACAGCTAACACATAAGTCAGAATTGTAGTAAATAGTGACATCTTGGAGGAGCCCTAGCTGCACAGTGACTAGACTCAAGGGCAGTGAACTAGGCCACAGCAAACCTCAGATGTCATTACAGCTTTATTTGTATCAGCCAGAGTCTGCAATCAGGTACTGTGGGTACAACTCAGTCATAAAGCTTGCCTAGTAAGCAGAGGTCCTGGGTCTGATCTCCATGAACATTCTCCCCTGAGCCTTCCTCCAGGGCTGGGGGAAGAATTAGAATTCACTCAGAGTTCTTCAACAAGTAAACCTAGGTACCTCATAACTGTTCACTATTTAAGCAGAGATCCTTTAATATAATAAATTTGTTTTGTTGATAGTTTTGTGTTTATTCATCTAACTAAAAAAATTTTTTTTACTATTTTGAAATACATTTCATACCCAGCTCAAAGATGGAGCCGAATTCCACGGTACTTAGTGTGTTGGCCATGATTCCACATCATTTAGATGTTTCGAGTTGGCCGTTGGCAAATCCACACAGACACAACCATCTTAGAGAGGTCAGAAGTATGAATTCCTTGAGCTTTGGAAAAATAACCTCAAAGGTTAGGAATTCTTGAGAATGTTCCTCTTTCTGAGAATTGAAGGTCTCAGAGATGACTTGCTCTTTATAGAAGAATACCCACTCCCTTGGAGCCCTCCTGTCTTTTTGTGCCTGTACCTCAGCCTCCCACTGTGTTTCCTCTACTGTGTGCTGTGTTCTGCACTTCTGTTGCACATGGCACCAGATTAGAGTACACTTCTGTGTCTCCCTTTCATAATGAGGGTCTTGAGGACAGACAGCTTGGTTATCTCAGGAAGTCGGCAGTTAGAGGAATATTACTACTAAGGTCATGCCTCTGGCTGGCATGAAGCAATATTCCATCACTCTTCCTTCTCTGCTCTGCTCTGAGCACACTGGTGAAGATGTAATCAGTCCTGATCCTCCATGGATTCCAGCTGTGGACAGTCATCTCTTTCCTACATCCTAACTCCCCAAATCAGCACTTGTGGTATTTGTAGTCACTCAGACAAGCACAGGACAGAGAAAATGCTAAGCTTCTGCATTGTGCACATTTGATTACGAGGTTCTGAGCTGGAGGATGGGGTCAGATGCAGAGCCAGCAGCTCTTGTATGTGTAAAGAAAGCAGCCTACCAGGCTGGGTGGTCCTAGGATTTAAGGTTGCAACATCTATGGTGTTTACATGGGCCTGTGTTTCCTTAAGCACAGGTTCCCTGTCTACCCTGCCACCACTCTGTGGCAGTAACTGGCCCTGAGAGAACCAGTATACATTGTTGGCAGGGCATTAGCAGAGAGTGGGTGAGGATCCAAAGCCTTCCACTGTCCTAGAGGGCAGGTTATGTGTTTCCTGACCCTTTGCAGGCTAGCCACTCGCCAACCAAATTACCTCAAAGCACCAAGTTATTAGAAAGTTGTTCTCCCAAAGAAACTGACTTCAGGGTTCAAAACAATAAAACATTTTACTTTGATGCTGAAAGTATCAGCTAGCTTTAATATTGAGTCTTCAAGCAGGTAACAGGGAAATTCATTTTCTAAAATTAATCTTCTAGCATCCAAAGGAAAGTTGCCTATTAAATGGATGGCTCCAGAGTCAATCAATTTTCGACGTTTTACCTCAGCTAGTGACGTGTGGATGTTTGGTGAGTATTTTAAATTAAAGTATAATTTTTTTTAAATTTAATATAGTCTACAAAATAAACTTAGCATTCTCTCTTCGTGTTATGTAGGTTGCATTGCCTTCCTGACTTGACCATCTCTTTCATCAACTTTGCTTTGGGTTACCAGACTGTAGCTACAACTGTGCCCCAGCTTTCAGGTGTTCTGTCCTGAGCAGTGTAGCCTGCTGTCATTCCTCCCTGTTGTTCCCTTCTCTCTGTTCTCTCTGCCATGCCCAGTCCCTGTATCCAGGCGCTCATTCTTCAAGCTCCAAGGAGCCCCTCAGCTCATAGCATCCGTATGTGTGCTCCACTTCCTACTGAAGTTGCTTGTCTGGACGCTTGGGAGCTGGTCCTTCACCTCCCATAGCTTGTCCTTCTTGGATGTCTAGTCTGTCCTCCCTGTCCTGCTGCTCTGGTGACATTGCCTCCCAGTGGGTATAAAAAGTGTGGCTCTAGTGCATACTTACCCTCTGTCCTGACTGACTCTTCTTAACTCAAGTGACACTCCTGCCCCACCCTTCCTGATGCTAGACCTTCTCCTAGAGTTCCTTCCTCTTGCCTCCTCTGTTCCCTCGTCCATGAAGCTTCACATAGCAGGGTCTCTGCCACTCTGACTGCACGTTTAGTCCATCCTGCACCCACATGTGGATGTTGTGAGTCATTTTGGGTGAAAATTGTCTTTGCAAAGTTAGAAACTGCTTCATGTAAGATGTGCTATTTAGTTTACATAGCTTTTATTCCCCATAAGCCAAATTAACTTATATATCAAATAGAGTGTTCTTACTTTTTCTCTTGTCTATTTGCTGTTGATTTTAGTAACCATTCGGTGCTGTGACTCGTGAGTTCACAGAGGAAGGCACTCTGACGTAGGAAAGGACTGGAGAGGGATGTGGGGTCTAGTTACTGCAGGGGCAATTCAGAGAGCACAGCTGCTCTGTGCAAACCACAAAGCCAAGTGTGGCCCTCTCAAGGGGACTCAACTTCAAAGCCTATACTGCCTCCTTGTCCACAGTAGCATTTTGGGAGCAGGGCATCTTGAGATTGTACCATTGTGGTGAATTAGGGCAGTTTCATGCAGTTGTCCTTGCTGTGTTCATGTGGATTTCGTTTTGACCAGATTGTTTCTTCCATATCTAAGTGAATATAAAAGAGCACTTTAGGTAAGAATAAAATCAAATCTAATTGGTAAGAGATTCTGTTATAATAACATGGCACCATTTTCCCATTTTGTCTTGTAAGAGAATAATGCTTCCTGTGACAAGGGCATTATAGATTTGATTTATGAATGCAATATTCATAGAAATGTAAGGCTATTGTGAGGGTTAAGGAAGGTGCTGGGAGCATACTAAGTTCTTGAGGAGAGATAATCAGTGTTTTTCCTACTGCTGATATCCCATGGTTCCTGGTGAGAAGCAGCTCCCTCTTCAGCCCCATAGCATTATTTTTGTCAGAGACGCTTGCATGTTAGAATTACAGAAATTACTGGATTTGGGCCAAATTTTTAGAATCTAACTCCTATTAACACATAATAGGGCTTGCTTCCTTGGTGGACACCGTCAATCTGAAAAGTTACAGTTCCTCTCCTGGGACACCATTTGCACGTGTGCATTTTAGGGTAGAAGTAGATTTAAAAGACAGTACTTCCCAGAGCAGAATCAGGAAATCAAGAAAACTTCATAGATGAACTGGCCCATTCTGGAACAGCCAAGAATCCAAAGAGCACTGGTAGGATGCTGGGAGACCTTCACCCCCAGTACTGCCTGCTGCATGTTTTCCCTTTCTGTTTGATTACATGTCACTATTTTTAGTATCAGGGTTGTTAGGATCGTTTACTTGTTTCGATGGTGAGCAAGTGCTTGGCTTCCCAGTGTAGAGTGCATGCACCAGTTCGTGCGTCTGCCTTTACATGAGTACTGGAGAATTGAACCTGGGACAGCAGAGTCTGCAAGCAAGCACCTTTAACTGCTGAGCCATCTTCCCAGCCCTCCCTTAAGCTAAAAATGTAACAGCGTTTCCTTTGTTAGATTCAATCAACTTCTATAATTATAGTCAGATAGGTCTGACTTTGATTGGAGTATACCTAAAAGTCACTCCGAGTTTTGATGTGCACTGGGCCACTTTCTAATACAGGGTTTTCAGAAGTAAACCATGGAAAAACCATGCCCCACTTCCTCCTATGCCCTTGTTTTGATGATGATTCGACGCATCCCTGTTCTCAGTGATGACTGCTGTTGTGTATTGACTAAATCTGCTGTGGTCGAGCTGAGTTGTCCAGCTCTCCCAGCTTTTTCTTCTGCCACCTGGGCCTCCCTTTGTTGGAGCCGAGCTCACTGCACTGTTTTCGTTCCCACTCCACAGGTGTATGTATGTGGGAGATACTGATGCATGGTGTGAAGCCTTTTCAAGGAGTGAAGAACAATGATGTGATCGGTCGAATTGAAAATGGGGAAAGATTACCAATGCCTCCAAATTGTCCTCCCACCCTCTACAGCCTTATGACGAAATGCTGGGCCTATGACCCCAGCAGGCGGCCCAGGTTTACTGAACTTAAAGCTCAGCTCAGGTAGGAGTGGGGTGGAGAGGGCCTGGGGCGGGGGCAGAGTCCACTGCTTCTCCTCTGCAGTCCCAGCTTCTAAGATTCTTTATCAGCACCTCTAAGGTGGAAATGTGACAGGTTGTTAACTTACACTTCCAGGCAGGTTCCACAGATCCCATGCCTGACCCCCTCCCCTTGAGTGGGAAGTGTCTCTAACTAGAGTTCAAACCTAATCCTGAAACTGATTGGTCAGGCATAGACCAACCAGCTGTCTCTCTGCTCACCTGTACCGGGGAATATAATCCCTGGAACAGGAAATTCCTTCTCTCTCTCTCTCTCTCTCTCTCTCTCTCTCTCTCTCTCTCTCTCTCTCTCCCCCCCCCCCCCCCACATGGCTTGTTAGCAGGACATCTGAATCTCCAGGGCTTGGATAAGGCCTCCTCACCACAGAGGCTGTGGGGGGTGGGGGCTCGGCTTCTTTCCCACATGACCTTGTTTCCTCATGTTGGGAGCCCTTATATCTTTCCTTCTTCTCTTTGGCTGGCCAGCACAGATTTATAGGTATGTGGCTGAAAGGTGGGAATTGTTTTGTCGGTGTCCCTAGCTCCTCTCAGAGCTGATGGCCATCACAATGTCCCACTCCTTTCTGCGCCCAGCTAATTCCAACGTACCTCCCCACTTGTTCTTACTAGTGGCTGGAGATCTCTGAACTGTCTCATTTTCTTTTAATTAAAGTCTCCCAGTATACTTTATCCTCTGGTGGTCTAAAATTTTAATTATTTAATTTTACAGACAATAATTCGGGTACATTGAGATACATTGGAATTAGCTGGGTACTCTTTAAGTTCTAATCCCCAGCACCCCGTTACAGAAATGCTTCTAATAACATGGTTACTTTACATTGGATTTGCATGTCTGCCTAGAGCCTTCAGTGAACTCAATCTTAAAATCTAAAAAAAAAAAAAAAAAGTTCTAACTACGATCAAGTCTTTCTCCCCTACCTTTTGACTTAGCCTGGCTTTACAATGCCTGGAACATTTCAGCCCTGCTTATCTCCTGCCTCCTTTCCCACCTTCCTGGCACTTGGTGCTCTTCAGTCTTAGGCAGTCCCTTCTTCAGGAAGCTTCCCTAGTCAACCCTGCTCTCCCTAAGATGGCCCTTCTTTTGGGCACCTTTCTGCAATTGTGGTTAAATATCCATTGCTTGTTCTGGTGTCATTTTGTAGCTTTAGGGCCAGGGCACTGGTAGGCCACAGGTCTCCAGTACCATCCAAGTCCCCTGGAGGCTCACACAGAGGCCCATGTTTGTGCTGAGTCTCAGAGGTGTCTGCAGTGTTATCTGTTGCCAGGCCTGGAATGTGGGAATTGTCACTGTCCCTAGCTCCTCTTAGAGCTGATGGCTATCATGATGTCCCACTCCTTTCTGCACCCAGTGCCAAGCTTAGAACGGGGCACCAGGTAACTGCTGATGAATGTTTGTTAAGTTGGAGTGGGGTGGATATTTAGACTGAGAGCTCTTAACCCTTTCATAAGACAGTATTTTCACATAATTTGTATGCATGAGAAAGTTGACCCACACAAAGAGCACCATGGTTAGCCTACTTTAACAGTCAGAGAGTTCCTGAAGTTTGTGTGAGGATGTAAGGTATTTGTATGCTTACTGTATTTTAGACTTTTTCAAAAACATTGCTAAATGTTGGGGGCTGGAAGACCCTGAGAGCTCATTTGGCCCACCTGTAGGCATTCTGTAGGTGCTCACCCTGCTAGGAAGGTTCTTTTGGGAGGATTTCAGGGAGTGTCTGGCCCCATGGGAAGTAGGAAGCTCATCCAGTTAGCGTGTTTGCTGAGCACATTTGTATCCTTGCCCTCCTCTCTCAAAGAGCTCAACAGTTACACAGAGGAGATGCAGTAGCTCTGTTTTCAGTACAGTGAGAGTCCACTCTGCCAGGCCAGCCTTGCCCCTGGGTGTAACTCCCCACCAGCGACTTCTCTACACTGCCTTTTGCATTGCAGGTCTTCAGGGACCCATGAATAGTTGTGGTCTTCCTCTTCACAGTTTTCTTCCAGCTGGAATCCTTGCTGTCTTTTCTCTCATAGCTTTCTTGTCCAGCAGTACCACAGCTGGCTTTTGAATGTGCTTTATGTCATAGTTTGCTTAGTAGGGTTTTGTCTTTTTTGTCCTCTTTGATCTTGACAGAAACTGTCATTGGAATCTTCCCTCTTCTGGCAATAGATTGTCACCCTCCCTTGCACCCTCTCCTCTGCTTTTACCTACCTGATGCCCCCCTGCCTTGCTGTGTGTACACTTCCTTGTCGCACTGCCTCTACCTGCCAGTGTCTCCCTTTCTTCCAGACTTGCTCTCCCACCTTTCTTGCTTGGATAGGCAGGTCTCTGCACCCAGCCCACCCAGCTTCCTGTTCTCTCAGAAAGTTCTACCTTTCCTCCTTCAGTCTGCAGTTTGGTTCCCTCTTGTCTCAAATCCCAAACCTCCACTTTAACTTGCCAGCTGGTCATCATATTATCTGAGAAGCTGAGTCGTTGTCCTCTCTAAGCCCCCTTCTGCCTTGCCCCTAGCTCCTCCCCTATCTCTCTGCCATAGCTGGCTTAGTCTAACTTTCTAGGAAGATAAGTTAACTGCTGCTTAGAGCACCTTCCAGCAGCTTCCTGTGACCACTATGACTAGACAAAGGCTGGCAAGGTAGACCTCGGGCTTGAGAGTGTCTTCTAACCTCGGCTCACTGCAAGGCCAAGTTCACCCTCATGCACCTTCACCTACAGAGCACTTCCCTTCTTCTTTGACCTCTTCACTGACTCTTCTGTGCTTCCCAGCTGGCCTGCCCACAGCTCTGATCTTGCATGCTGCCATGCATGTGGCCACAGATGGCTGCATCCTGCATTCAGTTCAGTTGCACAGACGAGGTTGAGCCCAGTGCTGGTCACTGGGGCACAGATGACCGGAGCACTTTTCCTGCCCTCGAGGAGCTCACAGTCTAGTATGTCTCCTTCCTACTAGACTGAGGCTCCTTGAGGACAGGGATTGTCATATTCACCTCAGTGTGGCCAAACCTCCAGATAGGAGCACTGGTACACACACGTGCCTCTGCTGTCACTGAGCTTTACTCGCTGTCTGCAGTACAGTCCGTCTTCATCAGAAAATCTCTTGCTTGGGCTTTCCATAAATAGTATGGTAATGAAATAAAGTTCTATTCTTAAACTTCTTATTACATCTAGGGCTTTAACAAAGAAACAATAAATGTCAATAGCTTTTACCCCCAGGGCAGTCAGGTGTGCTTTCAAGATCTAGTCTCCTTGACTATAGTTTGGGTTTGCATGTGATTGTCTGTTTAACTTGATATCATACTTTGTTTCTTAACTTGACCATAGGATGCTGGCCTTTGGGGAAATCTCTTTGGTCAAGGCTATAGCTTAGTTCAGTGGCTGCAGATGCAGAATTCTTACAGTTATTTCATAATGTGTCTTAATGTCATACTCAAGTGGAATTGTCTGGCATCTCAGGAATAGACTGTCTCAGTTGACCTTGGGGCTGCTGGTTTGCACCAACACCCTTAGTGAGTGTTACAGTGGCTGAGGAGTCACTATAGAGGGGTGAAGTTTTCTCCCAAGAACATTTTAAAAGCCAAGTTGCTTTGTTTCCCTATAAGAACAATATCACAAATATTGACACATGCTTGTTTTCAGGGATTAAATGAAATAATGTATTCAAAGTGCCCTGCCAGTGCACATGGCCCATGTGCGTGCACACAGCATCAGCCAGCCTGGTGGTTAGCAGTAGTAACAATGAAGCTTTTTATGAATACCCAAAGTTACAGTGAAATGTCCTTAGAACAGTCTGAGTGCTAAGGTTTAATTGTAAGATGAGCAGCAACAGAACTGTTGTAAGACAACAAGCTTGGGAGTCAGAAGACCTGCTCTGGGTCAAGTCCATCTCTGTCTATGGGGAATGTCTATGAGCCTCCTGACGTTTGTTCAAGTGGGGATGGCAAAAACAGCTGTGTTCCTGGGTTAGAAAAGAACTTCCATGCCTCACTAAGTGTATAGAAGTTGCTTATAGAAGAGTGATAGCAATTCCCACTGTCCAGTTAGCAAAAGGGCCAGCACACTGTTTGCCCCTGCACAATAGTCTTACAGAGGTGGGGATTTCAAAGTGGCAGTCTGTAGACAGCTCCCCAAGCCAATATTCTAGCCCTTTGTGATCCTCCATTGGACCTACAAAGCAGCTCTGAGTTGAAGTACCCTGTTTATCATGAAATGCTTGGGCTTCCTTGCAAAGGTCATGTCTGCTAGGTGCTCTGCCTCGTCCCATCCTCAAGACCAGATGCCATACAGCAGAGAAGTCCTAAACAGTTCTTCCTCCTTGACAATGAAAAGCTCATAGTAAATTTAATTTAGCAGGAATTTAACGTAAAATTTGAATTGTTTACACTGAGAACTAGGTATTCTGTCTTTCACCTAATTCTTTCTTTCCCTTCCTTGCTTTCTCCCCACCTAGCTTCATAGCCTGTTTCTTCCTAGTTGTGTACCCGTGCGGCCTTTTGAGCAATCTCTGTGAGACTGGGACTTGAGTTTCATAGAAACAACGCCCTGTACTTTGTATCTCACAGCCCTCTCACAGGCATTCCTTGTTTGCCCTTCCCGCTTCCTCCAAAAGATGAGCTTTCTGCCCTTCCTTCCCACTGAGGCTGAGGAGTCATGTGGCTCCCATGGGCAGAGTCAAGGTGGTGGGTGCCTGCAGTGTTCTCCCTTTTCTCTCCCATAGTGCATCCTCTTGCCGGTGTCTACGTCCTCCTGTTACTTTTCCATGTTCTGATCACTTCCTGTTTCCTGTCTTTATTTAGCCAGATGCAGTGACATCTGGGCTCGAATCCCTGTTTCCTATTTACTGCCTGAACCATCCTCCGAAACCGTAGTGATAACATCACACTGACCTGCTGTTGCTGCCATGATTTCTTCTCATCATTCCTGTTCTGTCCTGTTTTCTCCCTCCCCATCCCCCCACTTTTTCTTGTCTTGACACCCCTGCACTGTATTCTGTGTCATGTTGTTAGTGTCCCTAGACAGGTGGGAGAGAGTGAGGTAGACCAGAATGCCTCTCTGTTCCTGTCTCAGCAGTGAAGTGGCTGATTCTGAGTGGTGCTCCTGTAGAGCTTGCTGACAGGGTAGGAAGAGGAGACTGAGTGGAGAGGTGGGGAAGCAAGTAGGAGTGTTGGCTATACATCCGAAAACAAACCAAGAAGCAGGCATGTAATTCCAGAGGTGAAGGCAGGAGGATGCCTGGTATGCAGTGAGACACTGTGAGGGTGGAGAGAAGCCAAAGTCCTCTGGAGCAGAGCCTAGCACTTGGCCTTTTGAAGGCAGACTCTCTTCCCAGCCCTTGTTATTCCTAGTGCCCACAATGAAAATTGTAGTGTACATCTTCAGCATTTCATTATTAGCAACTGATCTTCACGGAGATAGAGAAAAGAGGTGTTCCTCCACCTCAGTCCATGTGTCACATTCACATGCGTTATTAACCCACAGGGAAGGTTGTTAGTTTTGTCCAAATGAATTGGAGGAGTAAGCAGCCTTCTGCTTTATTCCCATGCTGCCTGCGCCCGCCCGCCTGCCCGCCCAGCTGAAGATCTCACTCCATGTGGCTTGCAGCCAGCCTTCATTTCTTGTGTTAGTTTCATTTTCCTAAAAATGAGTAGAACTTAATTTCTCTGAGTATAGAATTGTGGGTTTCCAGGGTTGGTTTATTTTTTCCATTCAGTGCTTTAACAGAGTTCTTTAACTGCTGCTGACACCCTTGTTCCTTTTCTTAAAAAAGAAAAATGTTTCTGAAATACAGACAGAAAGAGAATGCCACTGAAATGAACTCTAGACACATCTACCACTTTGTGCACCTGGCTTTATGTGGGTTTTAGAGAATCAAACTTGAGCCAGCATCGTTGCAAGCAAGCACCTTTAACTGCTAAGCCGTCTCCCCAGCCCGACATTTCAAATCATGGTTCCTCTCTATGTTATGTGTCATTTTCCCTCAATAGCTTCAAGCCACTGTCTTCTCTGTTTGATTTTCAGCAGTAATGGGGTGTGATTTCCTTTGTATTAGTCACACTGAACCTCTTGAATCTGTAAACTTGTGTGTGTTGCCAAGTTCGGAGAAACTTTGACCATTATTTCTTTTTAATTTTTTTTATTTGCATGGGGGGAGGTGCTAAGATACTTTATAAAAAATCTCTTTTGGAAGACTTGGGAGTTGGTTGTTTTTTTTACTCTAGCCTAGGCTGACCTAGAACTCATTCTCTAGCCCTAGGCTGGCCTTGGAATTCATGGCAATCCTCCTGCCTCAGGTCTTTTAAGTGCTAGGACTGAAGGCTTGTTCCACCATGCCTGGCTATTTTTAACTTTCTTTAAAGCATCTTTTGTGTGTGTGTTTGTGTCTGTGAGTGTGGGCACATGCGTGTGCTATAGCACACATACAGAGGTCAGAGCTGCATGTCAGTCCTTGCCTGTCTGCTCATTTGAGGCAAGTTTCTTCTCTAGACTCTCATTCTGATGCTGCTCTTTGCTATGGTTGCCACAAGCTTCCAGAGACTTCTCCTGTCTTCACATCCTGTCTGGGATTGTGGAAGCCCAACACTGCTTCCAGCTATTTCCAGGGGGACTGGGGATCACACTGGGGTGCTCGCTTGAGGGGCAAGTGCTTTATCCACTGAGCCATCTCTTCCCCAAGATAAGTTTTTCTGTTTCAGTTTCTCCCTCTTCACCTTTGTAGACTCCAGTTACATGTCAAGTCAACATTTTGGGTTTGTTAGTTGTTGTTTTTTCTATTTTGTTTTATTTTTTGAGACAGGGTCTCACTAACTCTGTAGGCTGTGCTGGCCTTGAACTTGCAGCAATTCTCCTGCCTCAGCCTCCTGAGTGCAGGAGTTGCGAGTGTGAGCATGATAGCTAGCCAAGCATTTGAGTGTCCTTCAAGTTTGGGTTCAGAGGCTCTCCCCAGTCATTTCCTGTATCTTTCAGGGGTTTGTCTTCATTGATTGCTGCAAGTACCAAACTTCTCTGTCTTCACCTTTGTCTTACCACACTTCTTGTTCTGTAGAGCTTTTACCTCACATAGTCTGTTTTTCAGTTATTACTTTGTTCTTTCTTTTATTCTGTTTTTCCATTGACATTTCCCACCACTTTGTTTATTGTAGACAACTTTTCTTTCATGTCCTTGAATAAAGTAGCTTCTTTGAAATCATCACCAGCTAATCTCAACATCCGAGTTCTCTTCAGAGTCCGCCTCCTGCTTATTTTTTTCCTCTTGAAAGTGGGTCATGTGTTCACATTTATTTTGGGTCACATCCTGGACATTGTGGCTGCCAGAACTCTAGATTAGGTTGCATTCCTCTTATGGCTATTGAGAGTATTGTAGAAAGCAGTTGACATGGCTGATCTCCCTGTGAGAGAGGACACCACAGCTTCTCTCTGCTCGGCTCCTCAGCACTCTGCACTGCTCAGCTCTCCCTGTGTATGTGCTCCCTTCTTTCTGAGCACCTTTCATTCCCCACCAGCCCTGTTTGCTCCAGAATCAGTCCTCTGGTTCTTGAAGCCAGGAAGATCAGGCCTGCCTGCCTTCTCACCAACTACCACTGAAGAGTAGGGGCCACTGAGTGCTACTCCCTCTTCATGTCCATTTCTCAGGAGCCTGGCACTGCTGTCTGCCTCCTGAGCTGTCACTTTGTCATCTCCTACCTAGGGGTAATCAGTATACAGCAGGATGGGTTCAGGAAGAGCCTTCCAAACATTCCTGAATCAGAGGAGATTGCTATGCTAAAATAAGATTCTAATAGAATTAAATTTTTTTAAAGAAGGATCAGCCTAAGCTAGAGTAAGACCCTACCTCGAAAAAAAAAATTATGCTTAAAAAAATGAAGAGAAGAGTGTGCTTTCAACCTGCTAATGACCTAGATGCCCCATGTCAGCACCTGTTCAGAGGGGCAGGGGCATGGCTGTGTTGTGGTCACCACTTCAGGAGCCCTGGCTCAAGCTGCAAACTTGTTTTCTGCAAAGACACCATCGAGTTTGTTAAAAGGTCAAATCCATTCCTTTTTGGTGAGGCAATGTTGAGTAATGCCAATAAGATCATGTTTCAAAACTGGTATTCCCATGAACTTGCCAAAACAAGCCCTTTTCCTTCACATTTATCACTGTTCTTTCTCTGGGTGTTTTCCAGATCAGCCTAAGTAACTGCAAACCCAGACTGACTTTCTGTCTAAAGCAAATTTTGTGACATCAGCCCTTTGTTTAGACAATCAAGAGTCCAGTCTTTTTAAAGTGTTTCCCCATATTAAATAAAGAAGAGTGTTTCTTATATTTAAAAGAACAAATCCTTGGGGTTGAGAAGATGGTAAGTGCTGCCACAGAAACGTGAGGCCTGGGGCTCAGAAGTCAGGCGCAGCACTGTGCGCTGGCAGTCCCAGTGCTAGAGCAGCCATAGTGATTCACAGGGCACATGCTACAGAAATGAAGTGGAGGTGAGGGTGTGGCTCAGTGGCTGAGTACCTGACTGGGACCAGGCAGGGGGTAGCTAGTACCTGTGAGCTCTGGGTTCCATCTTGAGCAGTGCTCCTCCCATCCCCCCTGCAATGAAAAAAAGGAGCAGAGAAGGGGAGAGAAAAGTTCCATTCTTTGCTCTCAGGCAGTAAAAGTACGGAACCACCCTGCTTAAGTCCTCACTATTGTGCTTTTCTTTGGGACAGCCAAGGGACTTGAAACCTGACAACCAGGACCAGCTATCAACATTCATGAAACTTTCCTTCCTAGAGACTCGTATCAATCCTGGAGACAAGGAACTATTTTCTTGTTCACCATCAATAAGACCTGTGTGCTACACGGTCAGGGTTGGGAGGCCTGAGGATGGCAGGGTGTTGGAGGCTGAAAGAAGAGAGCCAGAGTGGCTCTCGGTCTCCGTGTCCTCTGATGTGTGTTGGCTGCTTTGTTAACTTTTTCTTCTAAAGTGAGGGAAGAAATAAGCTTAATATTAAAGAAAGTTATCCTTCCTCCCTTCAAGACTTTTCCTAGCTGTGACTCATTAATAAGACATAATTATCAAGAGTGCTCATGTTTGCTAAATGACAAGTCTCAGCTTTTCTTGTTTCATCTATTTGCAAGTTTGGGACTTGGAAAAATCATGAGGGCTCATTGCCAGTGTACATTAGGCAGCTAAAGGCTTTCTGATGGAATGTATTGCTATTAAAAATATTGGGAGTTTGGGAAAATAATGCTCCAGTTTGACCTCGTGACCTTGCACGTCCTCCTTGGCTGCTCTGGCTCTTCAGCAACTACAGGAAAGTGGCTGGGGGAGGGGCTCCATGCATGAATTAACCATCCAGATCTTCAGGAGTTATTTATATCCCTGGCTACTCTGAGCCACAAGTTTCTGAGTTTCTCAGACACATTTTGACAGGCTATTTCTGGTGAGAGTGGAGCGCTGAGTTGGGAAAGCTGTTTCCCGTTGTCTCTGTGGCAGGTGGGGGATGTGCTCGGTTCTACAGTGGCGCCTCTCCAGTGTGCAGGTGCTCCTTAGCTGCCAGGAGAAGTTGATCCATATCTCAGCACTGTGGGATGCTTACATCCAAACCCACAGGAGGCACTAGGTAATCACCTAGGGCTGAAAGGAAGATTTGGGTCATAAATTTAAATAATCAAAGAAAAGGGGAAGAGACTAGGCAGACGCTGGCCAGGTGTAACCTGCTTTAACAGAGCCTCCTTGTAATAAGGGATCTGACAGAACCTGTTTGCCTTAAGATCAGAGTGACCATTTCACAGTGTGTATGTGTAAAATAAAATGGCCTGATAAGAACCTATTTAGATGGCAGAGAAAATGAAGAACCAAGATCTATAGATAAGAAGTTAGCCGACTGCCTGCCATGAGATGTGCTACCTTTACCACATCTGCCACGGCCCAGGAGAAGTTGCAGGGGAAGTGACGATGTGAACACTGCTCTTACGGCTAGATGGCCAACAAGCCTGCTATGGCTCAGGGAACATTGTGGAAGATTGTAAGAGCCACAGAGTGGGTAGGAATATCCTGAGGTACTGTCCCCCGCAGTCCACAGGCGTAGTCCACAGGCACAGTCCACAGGGAATACCATAGCCCCACTGAGGAAGGCCCCCTGGTAACAGGAGCTGGGGCAAGGAGATAAAGGAGTATAACCTGTTATATATAAAATAAAAATAAATATTTAAAATGAACCTATTTAACATGACTTTCCATTGCCTGAAAGAAATGTCACACAGCCTTCTCATAGCTTACCTAAATTTTAATTTAGCTCAAAAAGGACTTTTTTTTGCAAGTATGTGTAATATGTATAGTGTATATGTAGTATATACACATGTGTACACCTATGCGGTGACCCATGCACTTGCCTGAGGTGGTCAGAGTAGGATGGGGTGTCCTACTCCATAGCTCTTATTTGAGCTTGAGTGTCTTACTGGTCTCAGAGCTTGCTGTTTTTCTGCCCTGCTCCCCTATGAGATTAGGTTACAGGCACACATGGCCACACCCAGATGTTTAATATAGGTTCTAGTGATTCAGGCCTTCATGCTTACACAGGTAGGAACCCTACCCACAGAGCTACCTCTCCAGCCCAAAAAAGGATTCTGTGGGGGAGGGGCATATGCAGGTCCTCGCCTGTCCACCTCATTTGAGACAGGGTTTCTTGCTTTGGATTTTCGTTCTGTTGTGTTTTCTGGACTTGCCTTAAGCTTCCAGGAAATTCTCCTGTTTCGGCCTCCCATCTCACCATCCCAATCACTATACTGGGATTACAGATGCCCACCATGGCTTCCAGCCTTTCATGTGAGGTATGGGGATCAAACTTAAGTATTCCAGCTTGAGTGACAGGCCCTTTATCCATCGGCCATCTCTCCAGCCCCAAGAAACAACATTTTAAAATTAAATTTTGTTGATTTTTTTTCCTTTGGTTTTTTTAATAGGCTTTTCTTTTTAAAAAATTACATTATTTGCCTGAGTGTGTATGAGTGTGCCAGGGCCTCTTGCCACTACAGGGGAACACCAGATGTTTTACCCACTTTCTGAATCCAGCTTATATGGAGAGCTTGGGAAAAAAATAAAAACACCTTTAATGCTTTTTGTTTTTTTGAAGTCATGTTGGGATTTGTGACCTGATTTCGGTGATAGAAGGCAAGCTCTGAAAACCAACCTGAATGTACTTCTTTCTGGGGCCAGTTAGATTCTTGAGTGTGTTCTCACACTGGTCTCCTCTTCTCTCTACTACCAGACTCTTGAGTGTGTTCACACTGGCCTCCTCTTCTCTCTACTACCAGTTAGACTCTTGCGTGTGTTTTCACACTGGCCTCTGCTTCTCTCTATGACCATTTAGACTCTTGGCTGTGTTCTCACACTGGCCTCTGCTTTTCTCTGCCACCAGTTAGACTCTTGGGTATGGTCTTATACTGGCCTTCTGTCCCGAGTGGCTGCCTCAAACCAAGTGAACCTTTCCCACCTGGCCCTGGGTAGCTGTGAGCACAGGAAGTGGAGTGTACTCTTGCCCAGCAGCAGCCTGTCTAGACCTCCCCCTTCCCTGCAAATCACTGTCTGTACACACAGAGCAGTGTGCAGGGCCTGTGCTGGTCATGGACCCTTGAGGGACCAAAGTCAAGCAATCACATGCTTGTGTACATTTTGACTAGAGTTACATTTGGTAAGCATTCATTCTTGGAGAACATAGAAATGTCACAGCCTCAAGGGAGTTGGGAGCTTCAGGCAAGATTGAGTGCACTTGAAATACAATTAGGAGGTGTTGGGCAGAGGAGGAGAAGAGTTTCTGGGCAGGCTAGTCTGAGGGAGGCCATGAAGCATGTGGTGGTGTTGGGACTTCCCTGGTGTGGAAGAGACCGCTCACTTGTGTTGGTTGCCACATGTACACACCTGACTCTGAAGAACATAAGCCATTCTTGTCCTCCTTGGCAGCCTTGGGGCTGAAGTGTGTCTCTGTTATGACCTGGAAACCTAAGCTGCCTGTGTCCACTGAGAAGGAGCAGAGGACCCCTGTGTTCTTGAGAGTGGCATGGTGCACATGGCTGTGTGAGAACAGTTCCAAATGCACAGGAGGTCTTTAATCCCAGCACTCGGAGGCAGAGGTAGGAAGATCACCTTGAGTTCAAGGCCAACCTGATACTACAGGGTGAATTCCAGGTCAGCATAGGTTAGAGTAAGACCCTACCACGAAAAACAAACCAAAACAATTGTTATAGTCAGACAGGGGGGATGGATTTGCCAAAAACCATGGTTGCTTGGTGATACTTCAGACTGATTGGATTCTCATCCATGTGGAATACTTGCCGCCCCTTGTGTGAGGAAGAGCCGTTGGGCATTACTCGGTGGGAAATCTCTCATAGCTTCTTGGTTTTCAGAGCTCTTATAGATTGTCTAAGCTTCATTCTTTGTAACCCACCCACTCTTCATGGTCACTAGTTTGGCATGTAATCTATTGAGCTAGGTTGTTAGAGAGCCACTCCACTTTGTGGGTGAAGTGTGGGATGGTGGCATTGTCTATGGTAGAACTCGAATTTGACCTCATTCTGATTCAGATTTCACTGTGCTGACTTTTCTCCCACTTAGTTTTATCACTGATGAGCTCAGCTAAGTCACATAGTTAATGGATCACAGTAATGGCTGTATACCAGTATGCCCGTATGGTTTCATTCTGAACAGAGCAAAAATTGGATAGAGTCTTAACATTTAAATAATAATATAAAAAATAAAAAAGAAAGCTTAAAGGTGGTTGTTCCCATACAAATAAAATGGACAGGGAGTCTTGCTCCTTCACTTTCTTGCACTTCAGTCACATGCACTGTGATGGCCTTGCTCTGCAGCTTACCCTAAGGGACAGAAGCGCCAAGCAGAGCCCTCCTCCCACTCTCTGTGTGTGACACTCATGTTTCAGATGTGCAAATCTTTCTTTGCCTTAATCTCATCACTCTGCAGAAAGCTGGCAGGAATTTGGTGAGGGAAGAGTGGGAACAGATCCCCATCAGAGATGTCTTGACAGCTCAGTTCCATGAGCAGAGCCTTGCTCCTTCAGAATGCTGTGAGAATTGAAGTAGGGCAGAGCCCAGTCAGCCACTCGTGCCCTGTGCTTCTTCCCCACCTGTGCCCCAAGTTCCTCTGGTCCTGCACAGCAGCCAGTAGTACTGGTACCAAGCACATCTTGTCTGTCTTCTGAGACTGCTAGAAATTCTGAGTGTAGTTTTTGGGTGGGTTTTCATTTTGTTGTTTTGATGGTGCATTCCAGGCAAGTGTTAGACCAATAAGCTGCACCCTTAGCTCCCAAGAAAAGTATTGTTAAAGCAGCTCAGTGTTCATTTGCTCCACTGCAACCCCTAACTGGAGCAGGAAGGAAACTCATCTTACTTGGGGGTTGGGGTGAGCCTGTGGGGATGGAAGCTTTAAGTGGCTACAGAAGTCTTCCTTTGAGGAAACTATTCCTGCAGTGGGGGAAATGTCCTTCACATTTGTAGTGATGGCTTGCTGACTCAAAGCAGTTATGAAATAGATTTTGTCTTGTCTGTCTGCTCCTGATGGGGAGGTGACTGTGAGAGGAGTAAACTCCACCCCAGGCAGCAGGAATGTCGAGCAGATTCCCAGATTAGTAAGAGTCTGTGCAGCTGATGTCACTGTTTCCTGAGTAATTCTGGGTGGTTATTTACTGCATCTGGCTGCCAGGGGCCAGAATGTTGAATGAGCCTCATTATTAGGACTCGAGGTTGCAGGCTTGGAGGGAAGAGCCGATTATTGCCACAGTTAGCACTAAATTTTCAAAGACCTGCTGCCTACCAAGCCCCAAGGAGGCTGTGAGGAGTAGGAGGCTAGCTGTGTGGTTCTGGGGCGCTTGAAGGATGGCAGACAGCCAGGAGAGAAGCCGCCTGCCTCACCGCGGAGGCCGAGGCCACTGAGCTGCCTGGTGGCTTAGAGTAAACGGTGTTTTCTGAAGCACCTGTAAGTACTCTTGCATTTTACAGTATTTCCTTGATCTGAAAGTTAGTGGGTGGGTGTACTGAGCAAGCCAAGAAGATCATGTCCCCCTTTCTAGTCAGTCATATCATGTGCTCGTGAGTTCAAGCTCTGTGGGAGCTTTCGTTCATAGAGTCTGCAACAGACATGTAGATACTTGATAAAGTGCTGCTTGGGATTTCTCAGGGTCCTTCTGTTCTGTACAAAATAAACTGGTGAGCATGCATGTCATCTCAGCCCAGCCTTCTTTTGCACCTGGATCTGTTTCTGACCTATGGTTGTGCTTTAAGTGGACTTGCCTGTTTGAAGAATCATTCTGTGAAGAGTTAGAAACCTAATCTCCCCCGTCCCCGCCACCACCAACAGGCTAGGCTCCTTTCTCAATGTTGATGAGTCTGGTTGGGGGTCTGGGATGTAACTGGTTGTTAGCTCCCCTTACACAACGTCTTGTCTCTCCAGCACAGTCCTGGAGGAGGAGAAGGTGCAGCAAGAAGAGCGGATGAGGATGGAGTCCAGAAGACAGGCCTCTGTGTCCTGGGACTCTGGAGGGTCTGACGAAGCACCGCCCAAGGTAGCTACAGTCTGGCCTCAACTTTGGGGATCCTCTGAGACTTCTGAAGTGTATGGGGCGAGCTGCTGTGCTCACCAGCTACTGGGTTATTCTAGGGTGGGATTTGTAATACTCCACTACAGAGTGGGGTGGGCATTTTCTTAATGTGCATGCTCAGTAGAGGCAGAAGAAGCCAGCAGCCACAGAGCACACTTGATCTGAAACTTCTCTTCCTTCTCCTGTCTACCACCCCTTCTTCATGGGACAGTGGAGGGAAGCTTTCACTTGTTAGCGGCCCGAGATGATCTCCAGTCAGTCAGGTTAAGGTATTAGACTAAGCCATGAGTGCTTTACATTTTACTTTGTTTGTTTTGGGGTTTTCTGAAGCAGTGTCTATAGCCCAGGCTGGCCTGCACTCA
>PVHP010010110.1:0-48434 GCA_004024765.1 Zapus hudsonius | reverse complement strand
AAGTTGGAGGAACCTTACATGAGATAGGAGTTGGGAACAACTTCCTGAGCAAATCTCTAGTAGCCCAAGAAGTGCAACAGTCACATAACCAATGGGACCTGATCAGGCTCAAAAGCTTCTGTACAGACAAAAACACCGTTCTCAAAGTCAATAGACCCCCTTCAAATTGGGAGATGATTTTCGCCAGTTACAACACAGAGAGAGGCCTGATTTCCAGAACCTACAGAGAACTCAAAAAAATTAATAGCAAAAACCCAAATTGTCCCCTCACAAAATGGGGCACTGATCTCAACAGAGAATTCACAGAGAAGGAAACACAAATGGCCTTTTCTCACCTGAGAAAGTGCTCAGCATCACTAAGCATGAGGGAAATGCAAATCAAAACCACAATCAAAAACAAATCAAATCAAAAACACTGGTCAGAATGGCAATAATAAAGAAAACCAACAACAATCGTTGCTGGCGCGGATGCGGGGAAGTGAGAGATTATGAATGATGGGTAAGGGATGGGAGGAGGGGAATGGCTTAAACTTGAGGATAAACCATATTAGGTTTCAAAACATAAAATCCTCACAATCATATTGTAACCTATTGAGCAAGTAGTGAGCGTCATCTGGCAAGAGGGGCCATGAGTGTTAGGGGAGAGAGTCTAAGCCTGTAAATAATTAGAGCAGCACGACAACCCCTGGTTCCAACCACGGGTTCATTCCCTCACTGAGCTGTTGACCAAAGCGACTCATGAGATTCCAACAACATGACAGAATTCTGTCAAAGCTCTTGGGTGCCCTCCCTGGGCCTGAGGCAAAACCCTGTTGCTGAAGAAACCACAGAATGCCATCGACCAGCATCAAGAGACCCTGCAACGTCCGGAATGGTATCCAGCCCCCAGAAGGCAGTTAGTGTAGTGCTAGAAGGCACTGCACAGGCTGCCAGGGGAAAATGATCAACAACAGCTGGAGTAAACAGAGACCACTGACATGAAAAACAATCTGCTGTAATGAGTAGGCTGACCACACCCCCTACTGGGAGAGAACAGCAAACCAAGAAAGGAGCACTTGTGCAACGGAGGAGCCTGGGCCTGGGGGAGACAATCAACAGCTTTCAAATTCAGCCAATTTTCCACTTAGTGAGGGGGATCCCTTGTCTGGAACTTGGGATTCAGGGCAATAATTATTGGATCCTGTACTCTTGGGCTCCTGAGACAAGATGCACTGTGGGAGTGATTGATGGGGAGGCTACTAAAAATAGAACCTAGGTAATCCAGAAATGTGTATATTAGTTAACCTACACTGATCACACTCTCCGATGGAGATTGTGCTTGTATTTTTCAGGATGCAGCGAGAGAGCTGGGGACCATCTAACCCTACCAACTGACCGTAGGCCAATACCTGAGATTCTGGCAAGAGAGGAGCCACCACAGTCATAACGTGGGGGATCCATATGGAATCCCGCAGAGAAGGACGGGAGGAACGAGGGACCCACAGCCACAGACATTCAATCTACACAGGATAAGCCAGTGAGACAGAAACCAACAATCTTTGACACAAAGACCCCTAAACTCACGATCTTAAAGCAGCCTTAATACTCATCCACCACGACTCAGGGAACTATGTGGAAGAGGGGGCGGAAAGATTGTAAGAGCCGTGGTGGGGGAGACTATCCAGAGGCATGGCACCCTTCAGTATCAACACACTTGGGCCAGGAGGACCGGGCTGATGACTAGGCTATCCAGGGTCCCCTGCCACAAGGACTGATCCAGACAGCCCACAGAGGAGGATATCCAGCTGATTGGGGATGGAGAGGGGGGCATTGGGGAATTGGGGATAACAACTCATTGTTTGCCCACTGAATAATGTTATGGACAATAAATATATATTTAAGAAAAAAAAGATATGCGTTCTTTTAAAAAATCTATTTATTTATTTAAGAGAGGAAAGGAGACAGAAACAATGAACATGTCAGGGTCTCCTGCCACTGCAAACAAACTCCAGACACTTGCATCACTTTGTGCACCTGGCTTTACATAGGTACAGAGATACTGAACTCAGGCCATCAGGCTTTGTAAGCAAGCGTTTTTAACTAATGAGTCATCTCTCCAGCCCATGACTTTTTTTTGCTTTATGCTTTCTAATATACTGAATCTTTTACAGTATATAATTTGCATAGAATGGAAGCAATATCTTATTAAAAATGAGACAAATGTCTCAATAAAAATAAAAATGTATAAATTGCATTTTTTATTCCTGGTACATCTGGTTTATCTAATTAGAATTTTATATAGTATAGTAATAAATTTACCACATACCTTCATTTAAGATAAAACATTCTTGACCAATTTCTTTCTCCATAAAAGGCTAGTTAAGCAGAAAGAGATGGAGAAAGAGTAAGAGTACATGTTAAATAACCCAAAATAGTCTGCTCTATTAACTTCTAAAATATGACTATGTAAGAACCTTTTTTTAACCATTGAAACTGTTCAGGTGGGATTACAGTTCAGTTCTTACTAAAATCAGCATTAACACCAATACATCTGAGTGTGTAGCTCTGCGAGACAGAAAGCAAAAGCAGTCCTTCCTCCTCTGCCTTCATTCCCCAGAGACCCTCCAGCCACCGTTTTTGAGAGATGACTTGGCTTTGTCTTGTAGACAGAGAAAAGGGGGTCTGATGCAAAATGGGGGCATTTGGGGACATATGTGAAGACGCAGGATTTTAACTAAAATATATTATTGTGAAGCATGCTTAATTCCTGTATTCAACAGATTTTAGCAAACTACTTTACAAGACATCTGCTCTTTTACATGCAATTGTATGTTGAAAAAGTCCTAGAACTGAAAAAGCAAAACTTAGTGAAACTTATCCAGGTCTTACAGTTTTTCTCCAAATTTTTCTATGGACAGAGATTTTCTGATCATTCTGCTAGTGAGTTCTTGTAATTTTGATCAGTGTGGGTGAAAACATGGATAGAAATGAGACATGGGTTCAGAGCCCTGAGTTCCTCCAGCAGGAAGGGCAGATCTGCGCAGTCAGCTACCTCGCCCCTGTGGTCCATGCCTGCGGATTCCAACACTGATGAATCGAACATGCCATCAAACACACAATTTAGTGTGCATCACATATGGTCAGACATTCTTCCTTGTTATGACTTCCTGAAGAGCAACTGAGTGACCTTGAGCTGGACTAAGGCACTCAGAGCTGTGTGCAGGTTCTCCGCAGACACTGACCTTCGCAGCTTTCAATTGATGAGTCAGGCATGAGTTTTCACATGTGTGACGAGTACTCCAACCCACCCACTGAGAGGCTGATGGCTCTGTTCAACGTACTCATGAGCTCCAGAACACAGGATGTGCAAAGTAGCCTCGCCTGGCCTAGATCATGACTTGAGAAACGGGCTCAGTGGTTAGAGGCACTCGTTTGTAAAGCCTCTGGGCTCCAGCTGTCTAGTAAGCAGGAGGCCAAAGGTGCTGCAAGCATCCGGTGGTTTGCTTTGTTGTTGTTGTTGTTTTTCATAATGGAAAAGGGCCCTGGCACACACACATACACACACACACACTCACATGCACACACACACACACAGGCACACACACACACAGGCACACATGCAGGCACACACACACAAGCACACGCACACACACAGACTCACACACACATACACATGCACACACACATAAATCAGAGGAGGACAAGGAAAGAGACAAACCAACGAAGGCCTGCTTTGAATATAGATGGTGCTCAGGGTGCGGGAGCCAGGGGAGAGGGACCAAAGAATAAAGTGACGGACCCTTCATCAGATTACTGTGTATTCATATATTAAAGTTCTTAATGAAATAAATATTTTAAAATGTCATAGATTTGTACATAGTTCTATTTTAAAGGACTTTCTTGAAAACTAAATGTTCAGATTTAAAATAATTGCAGAACTCACAATGGCAATTTCCTCACAATCTCACACAGATAACTAACTAGAAACACAATGGTGCCCGGGTCTGCATTTCATCAGACTCCCAAGGAGCCAATGAGGACGAGCTGATGGGAACCTGCTCAGGGTCTGCACCCACTCAGCCGCCTGTGAGACTTCTGCCCTGTGTCCTGCATTCAGAGCAGGAGGGAGGGCACTTCTCATTCAGTGATGAAGAACATGGCCGGTACTTCTAAAGAACATGCCACGGTTTTCAAAATGAACAAATGACTTTTCCCTGGAAGGCTTTCAAGAACCAAAGGGGAAGTGTTGAGGCCGAGCTTCCTCGCACCCTCCTTTGGGTGGCCTACAGCTGTGGCAGCAGAGAAGGGGCCCTACAAGGAGTCAGGGTGAAGGGATCAGAGACTAGGTGGCTTTATGTGGTTGGAATCAGGAGAGTGGATGGAAGACTGAGTGACTTCATATTTACAAAAACCTTACCATCCACTCAAATCTACACTCAGGGACACACATGATCAAAAGAAAGCAGGATCTGAACTTCAAAAGGAGTGGTTTTCCAGCTCACTCTATCCCTAGATACAATGCACTCTTGGCTCGTACCTAAAATAACACTTGTGTTCACACATTCTCTTCAAATGTCAGTATGATGAATTTAAGAAGTAAGATAAAACGTTTAATTTACTCTCGGAAGGTTTTCATACCTAATGAGAAATGCCTTAACATAAGAAATACAAGGTAATAGAATAGCATAAAAGAATTATGATGTGATGATTTTCAAGAGTACTGAATTTCAGAACAATCCAAATCTTACAAAAGCACGTGTTCATTTCTCTCAGTTATTGAGTTGGATAGGTTTCTATATACACCCATAATCATAAATATTTTCCCATATTTAATTATGTTTTCTATATCACATCATCATTTTAGATATTTCAGGCTAAGGTGTGTGACTTCTTGAATTATAGGTTGCATGGGAAGCTCTGTTATTTATGGTTGAACACTTTCAGCAAAGCTCAGTTCTCGTATCTAGTTACATAACCATTAGTTCATTTTAAAGTTAATAATTACATAACCCTTACCTATAAAAAATTGAAAAAATATTCTTTTAGTTATCTTCCAAATGTGTTCTGAAGCTGACACAATATGTAGAGTCCTTGAAACCGAGGCACATTGAAGGTACTGGTTAGCAGTTGAGTGCTGGGCATGCATTGAACCTGCTCACCTTGTCTCCTCTGGGTTTCGTGTCTTTGCCCACCAGGCACTTCTGAGATCCTCTTTGAAAGCTTTATTGTGGGGACCATTGAAGAACACCTAACAGCCTTGCTTCGCCAAGAATGTAAAAATCAAACATCAAAGTTCCAGTGGGGAGAAAAACATGAAATTCAATGTAAAGTGGTAAAGTCTATCTGAGTGTGTTGAGTTTGAGTGGCAGGCGGTCAGCTTAGAGTGGGGTGTTGGCCCCCTCTCTAGCAAATCTCTGCAATCAAAATATTTTTGAAGAAAGAAAGAAAGAAAGAAAAGATCAGAAATGAGACACCAAAATATTGATTCTAGTCACTTTAGGGAAATGAGATCACAAACACACACATTATTAGTATTCTTTATTATTATCACCCCTCTAGGGCTTCTTAGTTTTCAGTGCTAGGGAATGGAGTCCAGGGCCTTATGCATGTTGGCAAGTGCTCTCCCACTGATCAACATCCCAGTCTAGCTTCTATGAGAAAGGCTGTTGCTATGTATCCCAGACTGGCCGCTAACTCATGAAAATTTTCCTCATCCTTTAGAGTTTCAGGATTGCAGATGTGTGCCAGCATGTCTGACTTAAAAAAAAAAAACTCTACCTTTTTAGGCTACAAATTTTATTAGAAATTGTCATGGTTTGATCCAGGTGTCCTCCACAAACAAATGAATTTGTTCTCAGCTGATGGCAGTTCAGGAATTACAACCTCGCTAGAGCTGTGTTGTTGGGGGCGGGCTTATGGGGGTTATAAGCCAGCTCCCCCTTGCCAGTATTTGGCACACCTTCCTACTGCTGTTTGCGGTGCTGTGGAGGAGGTGATGTCCACCCCTCTGCTCATGCCATCGTTTTCCCTGCCAGGATGGAGTTTCCTTTTGAGTCTGTAAGCCAAATAAACCTGTTCCTCCACAAGCCACTTTTGTTTGGGTTCTTTCTGCGCAGCAAATAGAAAGCTGACCACAACAGAAATTACCTGAGAAAGGGTTTAACATATAAATCCAGGGCTGGGGATGTGGCTCAGTCAGTACAGTGCTTGCCAAGAAAGTATCAGGACCTGAGTTTATATCCCCAGCACCCACGGAAAAATCTCAGGCACAGTAGCACACACCAGAAATCCTGCCACTCATGAGGTGGAGATAAGGGAAGCTGGCAGGGGGAGGGGGGGTTGCTAGCTAGGTAGGTAGTGTAACCTACTTGGTGAGAATTGTGTTCAATGAGAGACTCTGTCTCAAAAAATAAAGAGGAGAGCAACAGAGACAGTGTTGACCTCTGACCTCCGTAAGCATGGGCGTTCATGTACATGTGCACATGTATACATAACATATATGCATATATATATAATGGTAAAATAGCTACTCAAATGAGTATTTGTTACAGGTATGTAGCTACACCAGAGTATAAGAAGCCGCAAAGGAAAACATGCCCTGTAGTTAATAAAATTTGAGCCTTGTGCCTGTATTTACACGCCTGGCTGTTTAGATAAGGGCCGTGTGAGCTGCATATCTGTATGTAATAAAACTACAGAAACTACGGTGTCACCATTTTACATTCAGTTTAAACTTTCCATTTTGTGTTTCCTCTATTTCATGAATTTCCACAACATTTTGAAGTAAAATTGTCATATTAGCTTCCATTTCCAAAATATCATATATTGCAGTTATATATACATTTAGCTTCAATAAAACATGCCGGATTACCGATTCTCAAAATGATGGAAATGTATTATTTCAACTCTAATTCTCATTCTCTACTGCATAGTGAACAATGGCAATTATTTACAAATCGTTTTTGATTTCTCAAAAGTTCTAAAATTTTAAACATCTCTATCAAACTGTGAAATTTGTGTGATTGCTGAACCACCAATTTTCTCTGAAAGGCAAACTTGAGGTAAGTGATTAAAAGTATAAAACCTTAATGCGCATTTGTCTCCCCACAGTGGGTTGGCTGGGGTATTTCCCTGCCTACACACTTCTATTAATATGAAGTATATGGTAATTCCGGAAGATGAGACTGAAAAAGAACTCCTTTTCCTGAGCAAAACCATGGAGATGAGGTATTTTTCCAAATACTGTTTATAATTTTTTGTTGTTTTTTCAAGGTAGGGCCCCACTTTAGCCAGGCTGACTTGGAATTCACTATGGAGTCTCAGGCTGGCCTCGAACTCACAGCAATCCTCCTACCTCTGCCTCCTGAGTGCTGGAAGAAAAGGCATGTGCCACCATGTTAATAATTTTTATGACATAGCTACATCTTGCCTGCAGTGAACAGCGTCCTTAATTCTCTGATGCACATCTCCTCTCTGTCCCCTTGAAAGCAAGGACAAGTGCGATTTTGCCCATTCCCGTGAGGTCACAACCAGCACAAAAGGCCCCTGGAGCACATCAGAGTCTCACTGTTTCCCAGCAGGTATTCCAAACAACGCATTCGAGCTATTCAATGAGGCACAGCAAACCCAGTGCTGACGCATCCGTAGTCTGGAACCTAGAAGTACCCCCTTATCTGTCTTACTCTAGCTTCTCAAAGCTAAGCCTTCACTGTGAACCTATATAAGCCTCAGTAACTTATACCCACCCTCAGGAAAGGACTAGTAAAGCGGCCAGACTCCATTTAATCCGTGTCATTGCCAGTGGTACTTCTAATTAAAACCTGAGAAATGTGTGGTCACGATAGCTTTGTTGGCTTTTGATTAGGCTATGTCATGGTTTGGTCCAGGTGTGCCCCGAACAATTGAATGTGTTCTGATAGATCGATCCTCAGCTGATGGCAGTTTGGGTTTTACAACCTCCATGAAGCTGTGTTGTCAGGGGTGGGCTTATGGGGTTAGAAGCCAGCTTCCCCTTGCCAGAGTTTGGCACACCTTCCTGCCGCTGTTTGCAGTGCTGTGGCGGAGGTGATGTCCACCCTCTGCTCATGCCATCATCTTCCCTGCCAGGATGGAGTCTCCCCTCGAGTCCTTAAGTCTAATACACCGATCCCTCCACAAGCCGCTTTTGCTTGGGTTCTTTCTGCGCAGCAACTAGAAAGCTGACCGCAACAGGCTGTGGCATCGGTTGCTGGTAAACTACAACAGCTGATTCATAGGTCTTTCTGCCAAGGTTGCTGGAATGCTGTTCTCAGCCCCTTCAGGACTGGGGGAATCCATGAACCCAAGGACTCACAAGCACATGGGCAAGGGAACATGGCCTGTTCAGGGGGTGGGCATGAGGGAGCCCTTGGAAAAGAACCTCTCAGCAATGGGGTGCAGAAAAGAACCCATGAGGTTCGTGCATGTCTCCAGCTATGGTGATGATGCCCGAGGCAAGCGGCTCATAGGGCTTCTTGTGCAAATGGGGACAGTGAGGAAGTGCCAGTTTTGTACAGACCATTTGCCTCTGAGCGATAGTTTTCACATTCACTATGAGAAAATCTGTAGTCTCCCCCCCTCCTGAAAAATTGCTTCAATCGTCATGGGTAGGCGAGGATCCCTCTCTCCAGGAACCAGCTGCCTCCCACACCCATATCTTAATAATCCGTCTTTTGAATTTTAATTAAGAATGCACAGTCACGGTGTTAAATGCTCAGATAACTATAAAGTTTAAAATATGTAACACTTGTTTGGGTTGGACATTCATACTAAAACACTGAAGAATGTTGGTTATCTTTTCTCGTTTCATTGATCGAGGATACGGAGGACACTTTGAAGATTACGGAACTGGGTGGTGAGATATTGTGATACGGAAAAATGTCAGGTCCTTGGGTATTTATGTCAGAGCATATTTTAGAAGCTGTTTTGAAAAACAACTCTCTGGTAATGGTCCTTGGCAAAATTTTTTTTCATTAAATGCTAAATTTGGAGAGTAAAAACATTGCAGGAAATGTCAAATTTAAATAGACTCCAAGAATCTACCCCGAAGATAGTTCTTACAAAAAAACCAGAACCTTTAAACCAAGGGCTCAAATTTAACATTACCATAATGGGACTGATCAACAAGGGTCTGGGTACTTCAGTCAAACAGACAGATGCAGGGACATCCCGCCTTGAACTCTCCACAAGAGTGAGTGGCCCTGAAGGGGACACCTGGCTTTGCCTGTCAACTAAGCAACAGACGATGCTGGACTGGATTGCGAAGCAGAAAACAACAACCGTGGCTGCCTAGTAAATTTTGGATTAGTTCCCAATTATACAAGAGTTTTAATCATTTAATATCTTGATTTTCATGATAATCCTGTAATTATATAAGGAAGCATTATTTTTAATCCCCAAATATTTCAGGAAATTTGTATTCAGAGAGAAAGAATAATGCAGCATTGAAGGGTTTATAGAATTTTATACATGCTGAGGCAAATTTTGAAAGCATGACGTTATTGAACTCAAAAAGTTATGTCTTCTATCAACTTTTAAAAAATGCATGTCTCTTAAAGAGGGCGCAGAAGAGAAAAAATAAAATCTGTCACTTTGCACCCTGGACAATTAACACGTCCAGACCATGCCCGTTACTGGAGCATGGTTCCAACAGAATTCCATGTGTTCTAGTCTCAAGCTGAATACTGAAAATGAAGTGAGTGGATGAGTCTTCTTATTCTAATGGAGGAGTCTTTCTGGGTTGTTCTTGTTCATTTTACTTTTGTTACAAGTTTGGATATTGTCATGTGACCTCAACTTGTGGAGTCGGACCTTAATTGCAACATGGAGCAAATTGAAAGAATTAATATCTCTTTATATGTTTTGTGTGAATTCTATGCTATAGCAACAAATCACAAACAGATTTTTTTCATCCTATTAAATTTTTGGGTTCTTTTGGAAGAATGTAGAAAACAAAAACATAGATGTTGATGCCTGAGGGCATGCATCCCTTGAACACACACACACACACACACACACACACACACACATACACACACACACACACACACACACACAATGATCCAACATCCTGGGATATATTTCTTCAACTATCTCCTTACAAATACCCAGGTTAAAAAATTGATCTAGTATGCCTTCTTTTCCCAAAAATTCATGAAATACAATTATTTCTACAGGCTGGAGACATCTTTGACTTTCCATTTCAGGAGAGTTTTCTGCGCATTCGTTCACTCAGGTTTTCCACCCCAGTTCTCACATTCTTGTTCCATGACATCATTGAACTTGCAAGGAAATAAGCTACTTCCTGCCCTAGTGTTGTTCAGCCCCAAACTGGATTCTCACAAGCTCCAGTCCCTCATTTTCTGAAGGTCCACTTCTCATAGGAAGTATGACCAGCCTGGTCCCAGACATTCAGAAATGAGGTCTTTAGGAGCAATACCCAGCAGAAGGGGATCCTCAATCATTTGACCTTGATAAAAGGCCCAAAATTAACAGCTTATCTTAGAAAATTGCCTTGATAGAGAAAGGTTAGTTGAATATAACAGAGCAATGCACTGCATCGGGGAGCTAAGTCTCAGCAGTCGCCAGTGGAAGACTGTGCTACTAAGTGGGACTAAGCTACAGCTGAACAGCCATACAGTTCAGCTACAAGTACACAATCTGCTTGCAGCTCTGAGCCACGACTTGTGACATGGAGGACGGAGGACAAAAGGAACAAGACGAAACAGAGGAAGGCAACCTCAGAGGCTGAGGCCAGGGAGACAGGAGGCAAAAAGAGGTTCAGGAATACAATGGAAGGACTTGCATTTTCATATGCAAAAAATGTCAATAAAATACTCAAGAGACAGAAAAAATGCTTATCGTGATGGCCTCAAATTTTTCATAAAGAGAACACATTCATACATGAGAAGTGAGGGTTTTTTACTTTTGGGGGGCAGAAATATGATATTATGAATGGTTTCAACAGGCCTAAGAATCATTTCAATTTTTTCTAGAGCTGGTCCTCTGCAACATTTCTGATATCTCAAATTTCTATAAATAGTGAAAGTCATTGATCCCAAGAACTTTTGAGAGCCAAGGCAAGTTGAAAAATCTATGAAGACAATTCAAATTAATATCACCATTAGGCAAACTAATGTACTGGCTAATCTGTGGTATTAACTAGGCCTGATATATTATCTTACTGAGGTGAAATGACTACAGTCCATCTCCCTCATCAGCGTTTAAAGCTAATTTCTCTTCCTTAGGGCACCAGGAGATCGGGAAGATCTGAAAGTAGATGGGAAGCCATGTTGAACCTCACCAGCCAAAGATCAATTTGAAGCAGTAGAAAAGGTAAATATTTATTGTCGCCAATTACTACTCCAGAGATATTGTTAGACACCAGCCTGATGTGAAATTACTCCCTTTTGTGATAGCCCACCTGTGGCAAGTTAGGGTGACCGGGACCCCAAAGGTGACCAGGACTTGTGCTTGCAGGCAGGCTCCACTCATCTCTGGTCTCTCGAGTGGGAGGCGTCTCTCACAAGAGTTCAAACCTGATCCTGAAACTGACTGATCAAAGATAGACCAACCAGCTGACTCTCTGCTCACCTGTCCCAGGGAAATAGTCACCTGGGACAGGAAGTTTGTCCTCTTGTCCCTATGACTTGCCAGCAGAGAGACATCTGGGTCTCTAGGCCTAGGTACGCCCGTCACCACAGCCAGAGTGGGGAGGTGAGGGGCCTCAGGGCTCCTTCCCACGTGAATGCTTTTCCTCATGATGGGATGGATCCCTGTATATCTTCCCTTCTTTCCCTTGCTGGCGTGGCCGGCACAGACTTTATGGATAAGTGGCTAAAACCTCCCCAACATGCTCGCTCTTCACTAGTCTGTACCTTCTCATTTCTTTTCAAATAAGGTCTCCAACTATACTTTATCCTCTGGTGGTCTATAATTTTGATTGCTCAATTTTAAGGTACATTGGAATAGCTTGGAACCCCAGCTCCCCCATCCCACAGCAGGCCCCCAGGCTGGCAAAAGGAGATTCTTTCCTCACCGAATTGCCTCCTAGCTTTGTCGGAGGTTCTTACTCGACGACGGTCTCTCCTGTTCCTGCTCCGCCTCGGTGGCTTCAGCCCAGCAGCCAAGGATGCTCTCTGGGTTTGTTCTTCCAAACGTGGCTCCGGGCCCTCGGGGACGTCTCAGCCTCCTGGAAGCTTTACATTCACAAAGTTCGTTGCGAGGAGCGGAGCCCCACGCCCAGAGTGAGCCGAGGAGCACGGAGCTTTGGCCCCTGTCTTGCTTTCTTTCCAAGTGCACTGGGTGCACATGCATGTGGCGGCTGACTTGTTCGGGGCGGGTTTCCCTGCCAGGGTTACAGCATCCGGCCCGCCATAGGGTTGAGATCTGAACTCCCACTCATGCTTGCGTGAGGTCATACACATTAGTTAGATTTATTTTGATTCTTTCAATGTTACACTTCAATGCTTCTCTGTGTTCCCGCTCAGGGTGGGTAATGCGGCCTTCTTGCCCAGCAGCACGGCCCCTCGCTCCGCACTAGGGGCAGCTGTGTCCAGGCTGGTGACACCGTGTTCCTCTTGTGGCTCTAGAGCTCTCCACAGGCAGGAGTCTCACCTGGGAGCTTCTCTGTCCTGCCCCCATGTCCCCACTCATTTTTGTTGTTGCTGCTCTTTTGAGGTAGGGTCTCACTCTAGCCCAGGCTGACCAGGGCGATCCTCCCACCTCTGCCTCCACAGTGCTGGGATTAAAGGCCTGCTCCACCACACCCCACCTGTCCCCACTCTTATCAGGAATGTTTTCAGGGAAATTTCCACAGATGACCTTTACTGTCTTCAGGCAGCTGAAAGTCTGAAGAAGGGTCACAAAAAATACTTGTCCAGAACGCTTGGTGGTAAGTAAAAATCATAGAAAGAAAAGAATTGATTCTCCCATGGTTTCTAACCCCAAGAGCTGGAGCTATGGTGGGCTTACATGACGTGGGCAGGGGACTGCAGTGAGGTTCAGTAGAAAGAGCAGAGCCTCCCCACACCCCTGCTTGGCCAGACTGTCAGTGCGGCCCAGATCTTTGGTTCTGAAGACTTCAACCGCTTGCTGTCAGGATTTCCAACAGGGGGTCTGGGACCAGTGTTTTCCTTTCCAACAGCAACCCTGCAGGAAGTATGGAGCTCTCTTTGGGCTGTGGCTCAGCAGGGGCAGGCCTGCTCCTTTTCCCCACTGGAATTAAAGAGTTAATGCTTCTATTCCCACACTGACACATTATTGAGCACTAGATAAAATTCTTTCTCACCATGTAATTAAAAATTTCAATAATTTTCTTTTTCCTCATCAGTAACAAATACTACATTATATAAACCCCCCATTCAAATTAGATTTAATAATATTAAAATACGAAGCTAAATATAGTTCTTGGAAGAAAGATTAATTTTCAATCCATTTGTCTTTTAAACCCTCTTAATAAATTTAAGCCATTCTAATTTTCACAATTGATACTGAACTGATTAACAAAATATCTTCTTTTGATCACATTTATAGCAAAGCAAAATTTATTTAAACCTTATTTTGCATCTTCAGAATCACTTTATTAAGGGAGATTATTTTTGAGCTTCATGATTACTTGAAAATAATAGTTGAGGTATCATAAATGTGTATGAAATGTTTCTACATTATAGGAGAGATGGTTCTCATAAGAAAAGAGATACTTAAGCTAACCTACTACTTGAGGCGTGGTGGGGACTGAGCCAGTGAGCACATTCCCAGATGTGCACAGGTTCCCTCTCCCTCTGGAAGCTGCTTAACCTAATGTTTGGCGCTTTCACTAGTCCTCCAAGGTCACACCAAGGACTTAATATAAATGTGTTAGCTGAATAAAATGGGAACTGGGATAGATGACAACTTAGATGCTTTTGTTTGTAGAAAAACCTCTGTATCCCTCCCTTGGGGGATTCCACTCACTTGGATAGCAATAACTGCATCTTAGCCCTAGAAATTAAAAATTAAGTGTGTGTGTGTGTGTGTGTGTGTGTGTGTGTGTGTGTGTGTGTGTGTGTGTGTCCAAAGAGAAGAAAAATCCATACAAAGCACAAAAGCACACAGGGAAATACAGACATTCTAGATGACCCTCTCTAACACAGGTACACTGACATCTAAAAATCCAGTCCCCAAGCCTTTGCTTTGGAGACTGGTCTCCCTTTGGAAGAATCCTACATGTGTCCTGAGAAGTATTTTCATTGACAGTGTCAATAAAATTCTTTGAGATTCTAATTCATTCAGGCACTGTTTGAAATATAAAACCCTATTTTGGAGAGAACTCTTAATAATAAAAAATAAATGAAACACAAGTAAAATTCATAAAAGACAATAGTGACATTTGTAGGAACATTTCCTGTGTATTGCATAAACCATGGTCCCCTGTGTCACTCTCTGCGGGCATCAATATCACTGATTGGATTTAAAATATTTCCCACTGGAAACACTATCAAATAAAACTCCACTGTGAGAAGCAGAGATGATTCCCTTTTATTCCCTAAACACAATAATATTTTCAAACTTCTTTGGTTACTGCTAAAGAATAACCAGTTTTGGGTATTTCTTTACCCAAATAATACAAGCTATTTCTTGTTTCTTTCCTACAAGATGGACCCAAGAAAGATTGATGTTGGAAATTACCACAGGAAGTACATTTATTTTTCATCTTCACAGACCTTCGCCAGAGCTCATTGGCTCTCATATGAGTTTGAACTTGACTTTTCAGAAGCACCCCTTCTCTGTCACCTACTGGCCACTGTACACAGCCACATCATGACTCGTAGTGGCTGTTGTTATTTGAATGTAACATGTCCCCCATGGGCTCATGGGTTGGAACACTTGGTCCCCCGATGGCATTGCTGTTTGGAAAGGTGGAATCTTTGAGAAGTAAAGTTTTGCTGAAAGAAGTGGTTCACTGGGGGTGGCTTTGAACTGCTGTAGCCTGACCACACGTTCTGTTCATCTGCTGCCTCCTGGTTTGGGATGCAATGTGACCAGCTGGCCTTCCACTCCTGTGGTCAAGGTGGTGGCACTGCCTAGAACTGTAGGCAGAAAAAATCCCATCATTCCTTTAGGTGCTTCTTGTCACGACTTGGTCATGACAATGATAAAAGTAGCCAATATAGTGGCCCTACTAAATAATCTGAAACGTGAAGGCTTCCTTCTTCCTGGCCCATTTTGGTCATTTCTATAATCTTCTGCTGTGAAATCAACACAGGTAAGGTGGGGAGGACATTGGTACAGTGCTCACAGGTTTGCTAAGGCGTGGTGACTTCATGTTCAGCCCATGAGATTGAGAGGGATTAGGAGAAAGACCCTCCCACAGGTAGATAGGAATGTGGCCTCAGACAGATGACCTCATGATAATGCCACATTCCCAGGCCAAGTTTTGCCACTCCTCCCCAGAAAATCCTTAAAGGTCCGTGCCCCTGGGGCTTTGGCCTTCTCCTTCTTCTTCTTTTGTCTGGACGGCCGGCCGGGAGGTGCTCAAAACCGGGCTGGTGAGTGTACCCCTCCCCCCTCCCCCTGATCTTGGTAACGAGATCAGGGAGAGGGGGGGGAAGGGAGAATTTCTTCAACATGGGTGCTACTCCTTTTCTTAACTTTTGGTGAATTTATGCTCCTTTCTGTATGTTTTATGATTTGTTGGGTGATTTTATGCACTTCCCTGTAAACTCACAGACCACGCGGCGGCTGGTCGACCCTTACATCCCAATTTTCTTTTCCCAATTAATCAAGTTCAGAATAAATGTGTAATTAAGAATTATCCTGGTCCCTGTGTATAATTCTTTGTACATCGGAGGACACGAACTCGGAGGGGGGGGAAGGGAGGATTCCAAAATGCTCTCTCTCTCTCCCCACGCGTTGCTTACAAATAATAATTATTAGCAACCCGTATCAAGATGTTTTATTCTGCATGTGTGGATATGAGCCATACCCACATCTGCAGGCAAGGTGTCCTTCCCAGGGCTGTGTCCACTGTGGGGCATCCAGAGGGAAGGAACCACTATAGAAAAAATTGTCAGGCTATGGCCCCTAGCGGTGTTCGGGCACCTGGCTTCTCACAGTGTTGAGAAAGAAATGCAGGATGGGAAGAGGAGAGAGGAAGGAACTGTGGAGAAATGTCCTCACAAAGGTGAAAGTGAGAAAAGGTCAACGAAATGAAAGTATAGAGCACGGTGAACTCATGGAAGGTCCCTCTGGGGATCATGGCGAGTCACTCTGGGGACCATGGGAAGTGGTGGAGCTCAGAGGACAGGCTTTGGGAGGACGTCAATCATGCTTCTGAAGGGACTGAGCACTTGGCAGAAGCATTTATCAAGTCCTGCAATTCTTTAAATATTGAACACGATACATAACTTTCTTAAAAGTTTATATGCTCTTATAATAAAATTGAAAAGATTTTCTCTCCATAATATGGAAGGCTGTAAACTTCCATATTATAGAGAGAAACTTAGGGTTTGGTTTGGTCCATTGTATTTCCTTTTCAAAAACATTTTGCTTAGCATATGAATATACTAAAGTTTTACTAATTATTATTTAAATGAATGGATGCATGACTGACTGAATCAATAGTAAAGAATGTTAATACAAATGGCCTACCAAGCTAAGTAAACTTACCACCTTGTTTGAGAAAAAGCTTGTATTTACTTGGTGATAGTTTCACTGGTATTCTACAATCATCAAACCAAGTCTCCCAATTAGCTTGGAAAAAACTTAAGTCTCAACTCAACCTTAAGTCACTATCTCCTAATTTAAAGTTGTGTTAAGCTTTTGAAAGTTTTTTAAAAATATTTTATTTATTCATTTTCAAGCAGAGAGATAGAGAGAGAGAGAGAGAGAGAGAGAGAGAGAGCACACCAGGGTCACCACCTTGTGGGTCTGGCTTATGTGGGTCCTGGGGAATTGAACCAGGGGCCTTAGGCACTGGAGGCAAGTGCCTTATCTGCTGAGCCATCTCTCCAGCCCCAAGGTTTTTTTTTTTTTTAATAGTACTTGAAATTCAAAATATTTCAACATTATAAACTTAAAAATTTTCATTCAAATTTAGCAATTACAAATTTTTTTCATTGTCAAATATTGAACCTTTTTGTGTGTGTGAATATATGTTGTTCATGTTACTAAGTTTAGCTTTCTTCTTAACTCAAGATGTTGCAGTCAGCTTTCTAGTTGCAGTGCAGAAAAAATCCAAACAAAAGCGGCTTGTGGAGGAATGGGTTTATTAGGCTTACGGACTTGAGGGGAGACTCCATCCTGGCAGGGAAAATGATGGCATGAGCAGAGGGGTGGACATCACCTCCGCCACAACACTGCACACAATGGCAGGAAGGTGTGCCAAATACTGGCAAGGGGAAGCTGGCTTATAACCCCTATAAGCCCATCCCCAGCAACACAACTCGACAGAGGTTGTAAAACCCCAACTGCCATCAGCTGAGGATTGACCATTCAGAACACATTCATTTTTTTGTGGGGGATACCTGGATCAAACTATGATAGTCCACCCCAGATCACTTAATTTTAATAGCAAAATGCTATAAAAGGCTATAAAGCTACTACTATAGATTAGCATGCATGTCACATCATGAATCAGATAAAAATACATTTTGACATAAAACCTGAGTAAAACTATATTTCAAAAGTCTTAAGTAGAATATAAAAGTTCAGCTTAAAGAATGAATTTGTCCATGTGAACTAATTCTTGTGAGAATTTCTAAGAAATTTTATCCCTAAGTTTTCAGACAAGAAGTTCATTAAAATAAAAGTTTATTTATTTAGTCTAGTGGAATAACCATACAAAGAACCCTGTGCTTTGCATAAATTATTTCCATTAATAGCCCAGCATGAAGCTCTTGCTTGAATAACTCTCTGTCAATAGTAAGAAGATCTGTTTTCAGAAAAAAAGTTATGCATAAAATTCACAGATGAGTTTGATGGGCAATTTCCAAAGTAACGGATATACATCATGGACATTAATTTTTTAAAATGAATGTATAAATTATAGTTATTTACTAAATAATTCTTTTGGCCAATATACCCCCGTGAGCCTTAAAACTCATAGCTACAAGAGTAGTGTGAGGTAGGCTATGCAACCATGCCTTATTCTAGTATTTGTGCAAATTAATTTGGACGCATTTTTGTTTATTTTTGTTTTTTAAATGATTTTACTCTTAATGTTTTTTTGGGGGGTTGTGGATACATTTCTTTAATTCCAGTAGTCCCTCTTTTGTGACCAAACATTCCAAGATGCAGGCTGTGGTGGACAGCTTGGGTCCACTCTCAGCGCTGTGCTCCCTGCATGGAGAGAGAGGGAGGAGCCCCACAAGAACAAGTTACGAACAGAGTTCGCCTGGTTGGATTTCCTTTGCACTTAAATCTTGAGTTTCTTGTTGAGTTGCAAGAGATGTTATTGAAAATTTGTTATTACACTTGAGATTTCCCTGTGTTTTCATTTTAATACTGATCATAATTATTAGTGAAGTTAAATTTTTAAAAGTCTATTTAATGCACTTTCAAACTACCCTTGATATTTCCAAAAGCTTTCAAAAGGCTGTGAATCTATGAAGTGTATAGATCTTCTAGTTCACAGGCGGACTGCTACTTTAAGAGAAAAGTGCATATGATCCATACTTCTAGAAGGCAATTGGAATTATATGTCATGCATGCATCTCTTCAATCAGTCTTGCTCCTATCATGCAACGCTTGGCAGGCCCAGTGGGCAGCTGGCACACAATCTTCATTACAGAACAGACTGCTACTATCTGTTAGAACCCATGATAGTAGGACTATTTTGATTTTATTAACTCTTTCAATAGATTTTTAACTCCCATCGTCCCCAGTTCATGGCTCTGAGAACAGGGGTGAAGGAAGAGGTCAGAGCTGTTAAACTTGAATAGAAAAGCTGAAAGCATTTGATGTAGCCATTATGTAACTTCCTTAAACACATACTCGGTTTTCAAAAGGAGGAGGATATCCAGCTGACTGGGGATGGGGAGGGTGGGCAATGAGGAATTGAGGATAACAACTCATTGTTGGCCCACTAAACAATGTAACTCATTATGGACAATAAAAAAAAAAAAGATTGGCTTTCTCATGTTAAGGAGAAGATGTTGTTCTTGCTGATTGGCCAAAACAATGATCTGAAGACCTTTTATAAGGAAGCAAGTACAGGGCCATAAGGCTGTGGATTTCCGGATGTCCTGAAACTACAGGAGGACTATTTCTCCATGTGTTCTCAGCAGCCTCCTGCTCACTGAAGGAAGCTGTTGACTTTATCACGTGGCCCAGAGGAAAGTGCTAAGGCACCATGGCTGCTAGCAAGTCTTCTCCAGGACCCCTTCCTCCTCAGGTGTACTCACTGTGGCTCAGGGACCATGAATATGAAGAGGAGAGAGAAAGAAACCTCTCTGTGATTTGAATGCAGAATGTCCCCAAACACTTCACGTTTGTCATAAAGCCTCCTACTAAATTCCCAGCTGGTGGAGCCTTTGGAAATAGAGCCTTACTGAAAGAGGCGTGTCCCTGGGGTTAGGCCCTGGAGGTTTCTAGCGCAGTGCTTCCTCCATACTGATGTTGAGGTGTGACACCAGCCATCTGCTCTTGCCTGGCTTTCCTTGCCATGGTGAAACTCAAAACTGTAAGCCAGAAATAAACACTTGTCTTCTCTGAAGTTGGTCTCAGCAACAAAAAGGTAACTGCTCTAATCTCTCTGAGTCTTTCACTCTCCCAAACTTATAAGTATTAAATCTTAAAGCATGGATGAGCTTTACCACACATTTGTTCTCAGAATATTCAGAAGACTAGAAGATGAGCTCCAGGGGGAAAAATAATCTTTTTTGTTTGTTTCTTTCAGACTTAATTTCTTGCCAATTTTTCTTCTGAAATCCCTGGTTATAATTTTTGGCATGTATTATTCACATTTGTTATGTTTGCAACAGCCTACAAGGTCTTTAAGGGTAATAACAGTGTGTCGTGCTTTATGGTATCAGTCATGTGGTACACACAAGATGCCGGTCTGACTGCTGACATCATACCCACACAACATGTGATTGTCAGTTCTGGGAATCAATCTCAAGAAGTAATTTTTAAAAATATTTCATCTATTTATTTACTTGAAAGAGAGGGATAAAGAGGCAGACAGTGAGAGAAAATGGGCACACCAGGGCCTCCAGCCACTGTAAACAAACTCCAGACACATGCACCACCTTGTTCATCTGGCTACATGTGGGTCCTGGGGAATGGAACTTGGGTCCTACTGGTGAGCAGGCAAATGCTTTAACCGCCAAGCCATCTCTCCGGCTCCTCAAGAAGCAATTTATCTTTGATTTTAACTAAGGGTTCACAGACACCACTGCCTGGTATGTTGCATACACCATACTTGATGTGTTCAATTTGAACTAAAGGCCAATGAGCTGAATTGGGCAGATCACTCAAGTTCTCCACCCAATTCTCCAAGAAAGAAGGGTGGATGATTTTCTCCTTCACAAATCAGCAGGAGACATATTCATCAGCCTCAGTCTGGAAGCATCTGGATCAAAATACTTCTCCCACACTGGAATTCTGTGGCTTCAGTGACTGTTTCGTAAGTTACCTTGTCAAAGTCTTGAAATTGGGAAACCTTCGTCATGGAAATAATAACTTCACTGACCCCATGATAACCTGCCAAGGCTATAAAAACCAAAGGTGCAGCAAGAACTTACAGAACAAGAGAGGAAACGGAAAAGAATATGTAGCAAGTTCTAGTGCTTGTGAATATAAGTACTCAGCAATGGAGAGTTTACACATTTTACATGACTTAGATATGGAACATTATATACAATACAACATACATATATATGCACTGAGCCTAGAAGGCATTGATTATAAAAAAGCATATATGTGAAATTCTCACTCACTGAGCACACTCCTGCATATCCTCATGAACACATACTGAAAAGATGAACACACCCACTAAAGAAGTACTTTTTTTTACAACATGCTTTCCATGTGAGAATTACCAGATACCATTAATGAATTTGCTTCTCCCTAGAGGCATCTTTGATAGAGACCTGCATATAGTTTTGAACACAGTCCTAGGAATGACCACCCCAATGTGTGGGCAATAATACCAAGGAGACTTCAAAATATGTCCCCCCTCCATAAATTCTCTGTTCCTCTTCAACCTTTGTGATTTATTTCCTCTTTGATATCAGGATGTCCTTGACACCTCCTCTTCCACAAGTTTCATCATCATGGAAAACCACCATCACCTTCTTTCAAGCTGTGAGAACAAATCTTTAGGCATAGTGGACACCATCAGGACTCACACCCCAGAATGTCAAACCCTGGTTCTCTGTGTACACATTTTCTTTGAGAGAAGTTTCACACCTGGCCTCAAGTAGACTTGGCTGGTCTTGTACTTCTCAGATGAAAAGTGGGTTCAGAAAGGCTAGGGGTGAGTGTTATTAAGAGGAATTTTGGAAATCATAAAGAAAAAGCCAGCCAAGACCTTCGGTTGAATGCAGGAGCCCTGGAGATAGGATGTTATAGGCAGAGCCTCCCAACCCCCCTCCTAAATACCCTCTGAACACAACTGTGCCCACAGTTTTGGCTCTTGTACTCTTGAGGGAGAATCCACATTGGTGCACAGGTAGGGCAAGCAGGGAAAGTGTATTTTTAGCAGGCAAATAAGTAAAGCAAAGTATCCCCTGAAGAGAAAGAAGAGATGGGTTAGAGAAAGCCTGCCTCTAGAACAACCTGCATTTCAAAGTCTCTCCTCCCTTTTTCACACCTGGGTGAGTCCTGGTGGTCTCTTTCCTGGAAGAGGTGGATGTTTCCTTAGAAACTATCCTTGGCCACAGTTCAATCTGTTATAAATATACGCATCAGGGACAATGAAGGTATAAATACCTACAAATATGAGAAGTTGGCTAGGGGGAAGGGTAATGGTGCTTTGTTCATGCTCCTGTGGGAGGGACTCAGTGTGAGCCCTCCTGAGTCTACCACAATGGGCTCTGTTGTTTTCCAGAACCCTGTTCTTCCTCTTATCTGCTTCCTATACTGTCTTATGTCTAGCCACAAGTCCCCTCATTCATCTTCCTCTGGGTTCTCCTCCATGTTGCTTTAACCCCGACATTTGTTTTAACTCTACCTGGAAGTGCAGGGCAGCCCACAAAAGATCCAATGATGTGGGCTCTGCCACCTCAAGTATTTTCTTTGTGAAACAGAGACAGTCAGTGCAGAGACACACAGCAACTAGGACATAAATTGGAAAGGAAACCTAATGTGTAAAGCCAGGAGGAAAACCAGCGCTGACTCACGATAGAAAATGCAAAGCATTCAGTCTAACTTTAAAAGTCCCCACAGTTTTTATCCAACTAATGATATTCAAACATCCCCATAGACCAAGGTCTTTCAACTCTGACATAATACTATAAACAACTCAACAACAACAACACAAAAAACTAAAAAAAAAAATCATAAAGGCATAGAACAAATATTCACACTGCAAAAGATGGCATTGGGCAGAGCAAGACAGATTGAACCAATACAAGATTTAAAACAATAAGCAAACATCAAACTCTAACTCCAAGTCCAACAACTCTAAACAATGACAAGTCCCCAAGTCCAATAACTCTAACCAGTGAACAGTCTCTGGAGTTCCGATTCTGTCCCTCCACCTCGGCTACTCATGGCCCCGGAAAACTTCATCCAGTGCTGGCAGCTCTCCTTGGCAGCCATCCCATAGTCCTGGCATTCACTGGGTCTCCACTGCAACCATGGTTCATCCTCATGGCTCAATCAGGCCTACACTCAGGCAAACCAACAAGCATGCTTGGTCGTTTTCAAAAACAAAACCATGTTGCAAATCCAATGACCCTCTCTTTCTTACATGTCATACACTCCATAGTACCAGATGGGCTACCAAATTGTTAATGGGTGGGGGAGCAAAGTCAACTCTGAAGACCAGGAAAACTTCTATATTCAGGCTCCTTACTTCAAGAGAGACTCAATTCTTCCTGCTGTCCCAATACAGATCACCTGGCCCAATCTCAATGGTTGTCATCTCTCAAACAATTGCATCTGAACAGGCAGTGGTTTAGACCCAGAGATTTCATTTCTTTCCATGCTGTCTCCATCTGCTCACACCAGTCCACTTTTACACATTGCAACCCTGCTCCAGTTCTCAGGACACAGGCAGGCAGAATGCAGCAAGACTCTCACATAAACTGCTTCTGGCACAGTCCTGACAAATGTCTTTCTCACCCTCGTAAGCCAAACCTCACAGTCCACAGTTCTCACTACATTCAGGTCTTCCAACTCTGACCAGAATGGTCCATGAAGCTGTACTCACAGCACTGCAAGGAATCTCTTAGGCCAGAGTTTCAAATCCTTCCACATTTCTGCTGCAAATCAGCTCCAAAAGGCCAAAGCCACAGAATCAGGGTTCTAGTAGCAACACCCCACCACTCCTTGGTACCAATTTAACTGCTGCAGTCAGCTTTCTCTTGCTGGCAGAAAGAACCTGACTAAAAGCCATAAAGAAAAGGGTTTTTCGTTTGTTTGTTTTTGACTTACAGACTTGAAGAGAAACTCCATGATGGCAGGGAAAATGATGGCATGAACAGAGGTTGGACATCACCTCCTCCTATCAACATCAATGAACAAAAGCAGCAGGCGAGTGTGCCCAACACTGGCAAGGGCCAGTTGGCTATAACATCCATAAGCCTGCCCCCAATAACACACCTCAGCAAACTTCCAATTCCAAAATTGCCATTAGCTGGGGATCAAACATTCAGAACCTCTAATTTTATGGGGGCACCTGGATCAAACCGCCACAGCACTTTAGTTTGCTTAAGGCTGTATGACCTAAAGTATATCGGAGCCTTGGGATACTGACATCTGTTTGTCTCTTCCTCAAATATGAACTCCTATCAGACTGCTTGACACGATGTGTCTCTGTGACATTGACAGCACTTGACAGGTTAGTTCTGATGACTGTTCTGCCCTTGCTGCAGGCTTTGAAGGTCACTGTATTGTGGGGAGAGAAATTGTATTCTACATGACAATGGGTGTTTGGAGAGCTGAGGCTCTCCCTCTAAGGCCCACGTCTGATGAGAGAGGTGAGGTAGAAGCTGAAAATAGACTAAATTCAATGAAGAAGAAAATGGTCTCACAGTGTTAAGCCTGGAACACTCTCTTCTCTGGAGTGCCTCAGATGAATCCTACCTATCGTCAGTTTATTTCACCAAGGAAGAAAGTTGACATCCTCCCAGAAGACAGAGGACAAGAGTTTCAGTGAAGTGCACATTCATAACATGTTTTCTCCAAGGTGGTCAAATTAGAATGTGGAATCCCAGGGGAATTTGGGAAAGCAAAAATAAACTAACCACAGCACACCAGCACTCCCTCATTTCATATAAACATTCTCACTGGGAATTTTTCTCACGCAGGGAAATGCTGTCAGTCATTCAACCTTTGACTATTTGATAGGCCTGCCTTTCCCCTTTCTGTGATTAGACTAAGCAGCCCACAGTGCCCTCAGCTGCAACACTGAAAACTCTTTAAGTGATGGAACATGCTATGAAATAATTGCTTCTCTGAACATTTAGTAGGTATACAAGACCCAGACATGAAGCGGTTTTCATAGTTTTAAAACAAATTTGTGCCCAGAAGAACCTTCTTATTTAATCAATTGAGATCCGTGTTCAGGAAGTTGAACATCTTGGCCCCAGCCCTAGTCAGAGTTCAGGCCCTATAAGGAAGGGAAAAACAAACTCCAGAAGTAGCCAGATATGAGTGTAGTTCATTTTGCATTTCTGGTCAGGCAGGAGCCTGGCCCCATTGTGCTTCAGAAGGGGGCACATCACTGACCCTATTATCTCAAAGTCATGGCCACGAAGTGCACTTTGCTCTGGGCTCACAGCAACAGGCTCGACAGAAGTACATAGCGACTGACACTGAAGAAGCCAGAAGTACAATAAGATCCCAAAGCCAGATTTTAGCATTTTGCAATTGAAATGTTTCCATGGACACAATAAACTGTGAGCAAGGGAACCCAAGGGGAATTTTCAAGACATGATTGGGCATTCACATTGAGCAGCTTGCTATTAGCTTAGATTTACTAATTAGCACTTGGAGCCTAACTAAGATCTGCACTTTTGTGCCTCTGCATGGGACACACAAGTTTCCCACGTGGCACTGAATCCATGGAATATAAAATGCTCCCTTTGTGCTGGCTCCTGGCACAGTGGGGGACACACTGCATGTCAGGTTCCCCTCTGAGACCTGGTTGAGGTCCAGGGTATCCATGCCTCGCCCCTGTGTTCTCTCCCTGTGATTGGCATCCGCTCAGCTGCAAGGCTCTCATGGGCCTGTGAGCTACGGCTGCCTTTTCCCACACCTTCCCTTCCTAACAACGTTCTAAAACACAATTATGCCTCCTGTACACTTTTCATAAGATTTTCCCCAAACTAGTTTTTTTTTTTTCCTTGCCTCCTTGAATGCTTTGGGGTTTGACTAATTCAATTGCAAGTTTGGGACTTAATCATTTTTGGTAATAACTCAAAAAATTTAAGATTGAATTTTAAATACCATTCAGTGAAATGTAGTAAAAATATTTAAATCACAATAGGAAAATACCATATGATATTTTCCACTTTGGGTCCTTTGAATGGTACTTGCTTGCTCCGGGACTCTCATGGTAATGGTGTCCTATTTAAAAACAAAGAAACAAAGAAACAAACAAACAAAAAACTAAATCCAGTGAAAGATTTAAGGCACCATATTTCTCACCCAGTTCTGTCCTCAGGACTGAATAAATTTGATGATTTCATATTTTTCTTAAATGTCATGGCAGGGCTTAGCAAAGCAGACTATAGGGTTAAATGTGAAAAAGATTTATGAATCATTTGAAACCTTATCCCATTTTCCTCGTCCTTTGATGAAAGAATAACTGTTACTTTTAAACACTGGTTACATGGGACCAACAGAGAGCATCTTCAGAGTTGCCACGTTTCGATATTGTTCCTTTATTCCTGGAATCTCATTTGATAGTAAGGTTCACAAACGTTTAGAGGTTGACTGAGTGATTTCTAGTTAGCCCCTTGTTTTGCACTGCTGTCTGTTTCAGCCTGAAGGAATACAACTCTACGAGAAAGTTTATGTGACCCTTGCAGTGTTTGTATTTATAAGAAGATATGTATCCTTCTGCCTTGCCAGGTCATTCTCATATGACATTTCAAACAAAATAGTATAAAACAGTAACTGATTGTAACTAGTGTCGGCCTGCATATCACAAATGAGATCTTTTAAACAGTAACTGTGGGACTCTGTGCAGCTTCAATCAGAAATATAAAGCGCAAGGCTGGAGATAATTGCTCAGTGGTTAAAGTGCTTGCTTGCAAAGCCTAACAACCCATGTCCAATGCCCCAGTACCCATGGAAAGCCGGCAACACAAAGCAGTACATGCGTCTGGAGGTCATTGCAGTGACTAGAGGTCCTGGTGCGGCCATATTCTTTCTCTCTGTCTTCTGTTTGGCTCCGCTTGCAAATAAATTAACCAAAATATTTTAAGCACATATATACTCAAAGTTCATGAATGTTTTGTCTCATATAGCTTATTGAAATATTTTTGGATACACTTATGGGTGACAAATTATATCAGCATTTTATAAAGGAACAAAGATGCACTTATGGGAATAGGAAAACCAGCTAGTAGACAAAGTAGTGAAACGAAATAAAATTAAGAATGAACATAAACATTCTTCACAACCTTACATGCAAAACTTTATTTACTGTAGAATTCCATCTTAAACTATTTTTCTCTAGTAATGGTGCTTATTAATGAAACCTTAAAAATGTTAATATATAATATACATATATATGTATATATATGGGGGGATTTATGGAAGTAAAATTCTAAATAAATCTCTGTTTTGCCTGAAAACATACACAAATGATTGCTACACAAAGCTGTTCTGGGACAGATATAATCACTGGATGTCCTCATCAATTTATCAATGTTTTCACCTGCTCTGGGTTTGAACACTAATTGACTGTGCTCCTGTTGCTGGGTGCTAGATGAACATTTTGCAAATAATATCTATTTTTCTTTATTTATTGTGGCCTGTCATAATCAAATCCTACTTGCAAGGTGTGTGGAAAAGATTAATATTCCTTTAGATAGTTGAAAGAATTCTTGAAGATTTATTTTGGTAAGTAACAAACATGAAAATCATTTCTGTTTGGGTAAAAATACATTTATAAGAATCACTTCTAGACTCTTTTTGTTCAAAAATAGAAAAGAGGAAAAGAAGGAAGGAACAAAGAAAGGGAGGGATGGAGGGAAAGAAACAGAAGAACCTGTGTTTCTGGCTCTTGCCTGGCTTGGGTAACAGGATGTGATAGAATAGGGGACTTCATCAGTTTCAAGGTCAGTGGATACTGAGTTGCTATATTTTCATAAGCCAATTATTTGGCAATAATTTGGACAAAATATTTAAGTGCAAGAAATCAACTTAACCTTTTAGGCTATTAACATATATTGTTTGTGTCTATATCTGAGTGTGTGTTAATGGACACAAACTAGTACTAACTGAAATTCCAAAGCCAGGGGATACTTCCTTAAAAAGATCTGTTCATGTTACAAATATTGCAGATGTGTACTTTAAATCACATGTGCTTTTACTTTTTAATAAACAAGTACATATTTTAGCTTCAGTAGGACTAGAATATTCCAACTAACATATGCAAATAATAGCATACAATATATTAAAATATGTTGAAATGAGAAGAAAAGATCAGGTGATAAGAATAGAAATCTTTCATAGGAATTATTTACTTTTTAAAAATATTTAAATGCTTGTTTACAACTAGTGATAATCTATGATTTTTGTAACTGTTTTTACTTATAAAATATTTAATCATTACTTACTGAGATAACTATTTAATACACTTTAAATTATGTTGACGATTCAGTCATGCCTGGACAACTATGTCAGGCACTTTTACAACGAGGAGGCATGTTGAAGTGAGGCTAAATGTAAAGTCAGCTGAGGGTATGCAGTGCTCTTCAAACCAGATTTTGAGTTGTTCCAGTGAAATTCTTTTACTTCTTAAAATCACAGCATGTTCTCTCCCTAAAACACTAATGATTAATGTTTTGCCAATAATTAGGATGAAATATACATTTTGAAATTTTACTTATAATTTTACTTATAATTTTAAACTTTACTTTCAAATACTCATTTTTCACTCCTTTATTTCTTCAACCCTAAAAAGTCAATCACTTTAATTCTTTAAACATTGCTATGCATGTTTCTATGTGATACATATAAATAGTCATTTAAATTTATGAAAGAATAGTCATGTGAATTAGAAAATTATGTGGAGTGGGTACTTTTAAGTTCTGTGAAGACAAACCCAGAGGTGTGTCTTCAAGATGGTTCTAGATCCAGTTAGGTTGATAGGAGAGAAGAACTGTCACAGATCAACATTTTGAGCCTGTTTCCGACAGTTCTGTGACTCCGTGGGAAGAACCCTGGCTGGGAGCTACAGGCCCATGTGGGACCCAAACCATCCCATTCCATTCACCATCTTTACTCACCATTTCTTCATGCAGAACGATGCCTCCCTCCCTCCCTTGTTCATAAAGGCTGAACGTTGTAACATGTGCCAGTTTCATAAAATCACATACACTGTGCTGTATAGCCTGACCATGGAGAGACTGGGCATCTGGCCGATGGAATGAAGCAGATGGCAGGTATGTCTCCAGCAGCAGTTCTGGGGAAGCTCCACCAGGCCCTCTTGGACTTGCTCCCTGGCTCTTCCAACAGTGTGCAGTGCCCAGCTGCTGAGCTGGTGCTTATGTGGGGAGGGCTGCAGGTCAGCCCCTCTGCCTCCCAGCACTCCCCTTGACCCTGGTAGGGCAGGCAGGAGCAGTTCTGCACACACTTGGATTTTCTTGCTACAAGTGAATGTCCAGCAGTGCTTTACTGATGTCATGGGAGAGACAGCTGAATAAGGAACAGGGGATATGGAAGACTGATCTTCTTTCTCCTTTGTTGCACAATATAATTTTTTGATGGTGTAGGGACATCGATTGCAGAATAATAACATTTTTGAGATGTACGTTAAATTGGACATGACATTTTTAACCATTAGTTGGGATCTGGTTACAGTCATGTAAAAAAGCAATTATAAAACACGTGAATAAACTATGCTGGCATGACTCTCCCTCGGTGAACTGGTGTGGAGAACTCCACAGCCAAGAGAATAGGAATCCTTTACATCAGCTCAGGGCGTTGGGAAGTAATTCATGAGCAAACCCAGTGTAGGGATACAGGGTCCTGGATGGTTCTGATGCAGGAACATCTGGAAAGTGTATGCATGTTTCTAATTTTATTTCTTAAAAAAACTTGAAGAAAATGACAATAAATTATTAGTATTCAGTCACCACTATACTCTGATGCCTCTTATCACTTTTGGCGGGAGTGCGACATGGTATAGCCACTATGGAATTCAGTGTGGGAGTTTCTCAAAAAGCTAAAGATTGAACTATCACATGACCTAATGATACATCTGTTCACAATAGCTGGGAAATGGAATCAGCCTAGATGCCCATCACCTGATATCAGGATAATGACACTGTGGTCCATACAGTGCAGCTTTGCTCAGCTCTAAAGAAAAATGAGTTCTAAAATTTGTAGGAGAAATGTATGGAATTGGAAAATATTATAGTAAATGAGAGAAACCAAGTCCAGAAAGACAAAATCTCATGTTCTCTCTCAAATGTGGATCCTAACTTTGAATATTTGTATGTGTGTAACTAAGGGGGTGAGGTGAGCGTGAGCGCAGGCTATGACTCTGGACAAGACACCAAGAGGAAGAGAAGTGATGACAAGGGGAAATGTGAAAAGGAAGCAGGATTTGCTTAGTGGTAAGAGCACTTCTATATGTTTTAAATATATATTTATTGTCCATATTTTTACTTAAAACATTGTTTCTACAAATTTTGAGTTGTTGTTTACCTTTGTTACTTTAATAATAAAGCAGCATTAAATTTTTCACTGTTTCCAAATGAATGAACAGTTTCCCAAGAGTTAAGTGAATGAAAGGGGGGTATTGATTCAGTGCACACTGATCAGATCCATATTTGATGTGCTAGAATTCTTTGTCTGAATCTGGTAAGAATCTCATGGAAGAACTCATTACAGCAGACACTCCCACAGTGCTGATGCACAAACTAGGACTTGAGAGAGGGAACTTGTGTTTATTTTTGATCACTTAGGTACTGGCTTCATGAATCTTCTGAATGATTTTAACATTATTTAGGCTTGCACTGTGGGAGCTCACTCCGATTCCTCTTCTCTGACAGCTGAGCGCTCCCTTAGTGGCTCGGACAGGCAGAAGGCAGATGGCCCAGGGCAGGTGAAGATGCTCCCTGGCTTTCAAGGTGAGTGTCACTGCAGGGCAGGGGGGCTTCAGGGCTCATGATCTCTGTCACTGATGAGCTGGGCTGTCTCGAGGGTCACACTAGGCTTTCAGAAGGCCTGTGGATTATGGAGGAAGCAAGGCAGGATTGATGAAGAAACACAGCAGCATCTGGTCTCCTGTGATGTCTTGACCATCCACTGTTGCAAGGCTTTGTGCCTACTGTCTACTAACCCACAGAGTCTCTGCAAGAGGAGAAGCCGTGTGCTAGAGACAGGAGATGGGTCCAAAAGCCTGACTAGCTCATGGAAAGTCACACGCGCCGTGACTTTATCCACTGCTCTGTATTTCCTTTCCCAGGCCTCTAGAGGAGGAAAATAAACTCTAAACCTGAGATGCTGGAGGCGTATCTCTGTGTCAGCTGCTTTGAAAGCCAGGGGCAGACAGCCATCAAGCAAGGAATCACATAAACAAGCATGTGACTCAGGAATTGTCTCTAATACCTTTAAACCTCGATTATCTACAAACTAGATATGCTAGATCCAATATTTGCCTTTATTTTTTATTCTATCTTAATGACTATTTTTATGTATAAGGCAGCCTTCAATGATTTGAAATCATTTCTTGGGATCAGTTTTCAGAACTAAGATTTATAGTAAGAGGGCATTACACAATTTTCAGGTTCTTGCCAAATTGCTCTGTAAATTAAAAAAAGAGACAATTCCGAGAATAGGAAATGCTTCATCCTACCATGTCTTTATGGGCCTCCAGTAATATGGTTTTAGATATTTTTATTTATTTGAAAGCAGAGAGAGACAAATGAGAGAGAGAAGGAGAGAGAGAGAGAGAAGGAATGGGCATGCCAGGGCCTCTAGCCACTGCAAACTCCAAAGGCATGTGCCACATTGTGTATCTGGCTGTACTTGGGTACTGGGGAATCGAACCCAGGTTTTTAGGCTTTGTGGGCAAGTACCTTAACCACTAAGACATCTTTCCAGTCCCAGCAGTATGATTTAGGAAAACAAACACCTAGTTTAGTAATCATTGTATCTATGTTTTATTTTCATTAAATGCATTAACTAGTGAATTAATTATATATTTATTTTACAATGCAAGCTGAAGTTTTCTGTGTGCACACATTGTACACATACATTATGCATTTGTATTTGATTCTGTGTGTTCTCTTTACTTAAATATTTGGTCTCTGTCCTTAAAAGCTATTTTGCAGTTTTATTTTTTCCTCTACCTAACAGAAATGTAACTTTAGGTCAAACCAAATCCTTGGTCTACTCAAGTTCACCCAGTTACATATTTAGTGTCCTGTCACTACAAACTCTCAGATGAAGCAGGTCGAGACTAAAGCCACTCCTAGGAAAAGTGTTAGTGTGAACTGTAAATCCAAATATGTGTCCACAGAAGGATCACATATGCCAAGAGGATGAGGTGGGAGGTTCTGAGAACTTGTCCACGACACTTGTCCTTCGGTGCACTGTAACTGAGGTGGATGAGTCTCAGAGAGACAGGCACGAAATTACCCAGGTCCACCAGCAGCACATCCCCAGGTGCCCAGGAGGGCACTGGACCCAGGCTTGTGACTTCCTCTTTGCAATGCAGCAGGAAATACTTACAAATGCATGATGGTTTAAAAACAGCCTTTGCCTTAGAGTCTGGTTTTAGGGGTCAGACACTTGTTGTGAGGAAGGATAATGGCCGTATTTGTGAATCATGCTCACAGTTATAACCAAAATGAACATGATACTAATGTTTTGCCTTATTTCCCCACTCTATACACAAAAACCAACTTTTGACAAAAGTAGCCCCACACATAATCAAAATAAGCAACTTTCATTCCAAACCTTCCAGAAGTGGACACATGCAAAGACAGTTTGGAGATGATTAAAAGAGAGTTGTAGTAAAGGGAGAGCTAGCTCTCATGTGTGGGGACAAAGTCATGTCCAAGGGACCCACGAGACTTCAATGTGGGTGAATGCCACCTCAGCTGCTAATACAGATTGACATTCTGAGACATTGGTTTGAACTTTTTCTCCAGTTTACAGGTAAATATGATTCTAAGCGGTCTGAGATTTTGCATCCTGTCAGACAAAGTTCCAGGCTGCCAGGCAAGTGCCTGTAAGTACCTAGGCATCTCCCCAACAAAGCTTCCAGCTTGAAGGAGAATTTGCATGCCAGGGGGATGGTGTGGAGGGACCAGGTGGGTTGTGGGAGGTTATCATATGTTTATTCTTTGTATAATACACAGTAAATTCACCATCACTTCTTTCGTTTGTCTCCCTGTGGATTTCTGTTTGAGAACCTTCATTCTAACACGATCATTTCAGGATGTTTAAATTAAACCACAATGAGGAAATGTTTTTGAGGTCCCCAGGTGAAGCGACATTTTAATCGCTGACATGGAAGTCAGCTAACATTCACGACATGTCCCGTGATCCTTCTGCATTCCGGCTACTATACCACACTTTTCAGATATCAGGGTTTAGCCTGGCCAGGGTCCCCAAAAACGGATTCTGTCCTAACCTATTTTGAGTGACCCAACCCAAGAACCCAAACCAGAAGTTACTAAATAAGTCCTAATGGTGGAACAGAGAGAGCTTTTGACTTTGTGCTTCCTATTATTTCATTCTTGGTAGAACCTCTCAGAACTCTCTTGGATGGAAATGAGCTTCACCGTAAAGATTCCTTGAGGAAAACTACTCACAGGTAATTTTCTTTTACAATTTTTCATTCTGCAGTTCAGAGCATCAAACACTTTTATTACTTTGTGACTCATAAAACTTCAGCTTAAATTTTATTTTCAAATTTTGTGCTAAGAAAAAGAAACACCACTCTTGAGGGAAATCAGGAAGCCTCTCCTGTCTGCTGATAAGAACATGGTAAATGTCCGACCTCTCTTCTTGCCATAGATTACTAGAAATTTAAAATTAAATACAATTTTTACTTCCAACATTTTAATTTTCCATTTACATTAATTAATTTGTTGTCTTTTAAATTCTAATTTCTGCAGGCTTTGAAATAATTTTAAGCAAAAAAAGTTATGGATAAATTTTGAAAGATGAAAGAATGTTAACCGATATGTGGTTTTTATTTCAACCATGCCCTGCCATGGAGTTGTGTGGAGGTGAGCCTCTTTCTCACCACTCATACCACAGCCTCCCCTTAAGATATACTCTGCTGGAGGGAGGTCTATGCAAATCACCTATAAACTTGAACTTCTGTGCCAGGCACTTCCGCCTTCTAGGAAGTAGTTACTAACCAAGAACTGACTGGCAAGATAACCCAAGCTCAGCAAGCTTTGGCCTCAGACATCCTCCCAGTCCAGGTGACCATGTCCAGTGACCTGTTCCCCATGGTGGCACCAGCAGGGCTCTGGGCTGGCAGGGGTCTTCACTGAAGCAGCCTGTGGTGCCACGGGATGACACACCCCAGTCACACCATAATCACACATCCTACCTGAGCAACTGCTCACACACTGCTCTCTTTCAGTTTTTAAAAATCTAATTTATAAAATATTCATAATTCATAGATTTATTCAGATCACATTCCTTCTATTTCCTTGGAGTCTACCTTCCAATAAAGGCATTACTGCAAGAAACCCATGAATGTGTCGGCAATTTCAATATTTTAATAACCCTACAATGCAGCCTGGAACACCCCCATGTGATCTGGCAAAGAATCTAAAAGCAGCAGACCCTTCGTGGAGCCATATTGAAGAGAGCGATTAGAACGAAAGTCTGTGTCTCTTGCCCTCTGCACAGTTGCACTGGGATCACTCTTGTCCAGCTGGGCTCTGATGAGCACTAATTGAACACTCTGACATTGGTGTAGAAGAGGTATTCTGAACACATTTCACTGGTGTGATGAGCTCTGGTGCATTTAGGGGACAGTGGCTGGCTTCTCGAAGCATCCTTCATTTTTTGAAGGTATCTTTCACATCTCTTCCTAGAGTTCTCAATAGCTTTAATAAAAGTAACACAAAGCAGAGAGAGCAAGTCCAGAGGCAGCTCCTGTCAGAGCGATACAGCCACAGATCCTACTGACACATACTTTACAACAATTAGAAGGCAGATGTGTGTGTGTGTAACACCGGGCCACATGAGGTCCCCTCCAGATGAGCACAGCTACATCTGAGGAGTACCAGTGACAGCATGGCATTACTGCCTGGACCCTCATTCCATCTGGGACCATCAGCAGGTGTGAGCACTTGCACACGCAGGGACAGGAGAACCCTCACAGTGTACAGGATGTTTTAGGTCAGAAACTCAGGACATCACCTTCCCTGAACTAGACTCCAGGGTGTGCTAATGCATTCTGGGCAGCATCGGTGTTTCTGCAGGTGTCATTGACTTGCTTGCTCTGGTAGGTCTCGTAGAATGACTAATGAAAGGGGTAACAGGTGCCAGCCAGGCAGTAAGGTTAAGCAGAGGAACACTGTGAACAGAAAGTCTGTATTTAATCACAGGGTGTATGGTGAGTGCTATGTGCTTAATGGGAGGTCCTCCGAAACCCATGTCATGTCAGGAGACACATGAACAAACAAGAAGCTTGTGACTTGGGGCTGGAGAGGTGCTCAGCAATTAAGGCACTCGTCTGCAAATCCTAAAGACCTGAGTTTGATTCCCCAGTGCCCAAGTAAAGCCAGAAAGACCCAGCATGAACACAAACACTCCCTGTCCTTACCTCATGACTCCCCAGGGTGATATTGCAATGCCCACTTTGTAAATAAAGAAAGGGGCTCTCAGAGTTAGTTCTAGATGACATAGTGTGACAGGTGAGCTAGGCCCCTGATCCAAGTCTTCTGGCTCTTTTCCTGGCATATCCAGGAATCTAAATATCCCAAATATGCTGATATTTCTTCCCACATTTAAAATAACATGTCAGAAGTGAGCCAGCCCTCTGGGAAGAAAGATATATGGTATGTGAAAGGGAAAGATGACCCAGGGTCTGAATTCTGACTACAGAAAGCCCATGTAGATTCTCAACACCTCTCTTCTTTCTTTCAGAAGTTCTCTGACCACATGGTCTTTCTAAGCTGCAGTCCATACTGTGTCATGCAAAGAGTATTCTCCCAAGTCCCTTGATTACAGGCCATGGTTATGGGATGCTCCTTATGGGGACTCAGAATGTTGTGATGGGAGAGTCAGTTGCAAACAGAAAACTGAGGCCATAAAACGATCTAACAACAATAATACCACCGTCCCATGGCCCCAGAGATGAGCATGACAAACGTCACTTGAGTACCCAGTTCACTGAGTGAAACTCCAGCCCACTGCAAAGAGAAAATCCTGACTGCACTTGAATCGCCATTTCTCTAGGCAAAATTTTAAGTGCCAAGGTGTTCAGTATCCTTTGTTCTGCAACGAGAAGCCCGGACAAATAGACACACTAATGTATGGCTCAGTAATACACCTGGACATTAAGTAATAACTAGGTTCCTTTGAATCCTAACACCAAGGAAAACATTTTGATTTCTTGGTGAGGTGCATTAAGAAAACAACAGACAAGTCCAACACTTTGCTTTTCAGCTCAAAGTTTCCCTTGAAAACACTGCTATGATTTTGTACACAGTGGCAAAATGACTCATTGGTACACACATGGTGTGCTATGTAGATTCAATGTGGATGCATTCAAACTGTGTGCTACATAAATGTATACATGTATATACATACAAGTCTGTATGAGCATACATTATACAGACATATTTATAAGTATGTTGTGTTACATATGTATATCCACACATAAATATCTATGTGCTTGTGCAGAGAGAGAAAACAGATCAAGTGGAAAAGAGAAAGATCAGGAAGAGGACCTTAAAAGAGACCTGTCAGCCTCTTTAGAAAATGGACCTTTATTTCAAGTTCAGCTTTTAAACTTAACACTCATTAGAATTTGTGCATTTGGGAAGGGGTTATTCAGAGTCAGAAAGAGTAACCTTTCCCATGATGCTCTGCCCACCTTTTACTCACTCTGGTCATGTCCTTAACTCTGAAAGCACTCTAGTTTTTATGTCCCTTAGATGCCTTTTCATTAAAAGTAAACCTCAGATCCTGGGTCTCCAGATAAGGCATGAGGAATGGCAAGATTCCCCAGTCCCTTCGCACAGTGAGTGGTAAATTAGAAGGTGTTTGTGAAGTACTGAGCTGTTCTAAACTAAAGTCCCGCTTTGTACAACAGCAATTTACTGAGAAGAAATGATTTTGTTAAAGCAGAGATATTTATTTCCTTTCATTGGGGATGCATAGCATGTTTTTTGCCTTTTTAATACAAAATAAACACATGCCTACCTTCTTGACTGGTCCATGTGAGTGAACACACACACACACACACACACACACACACACACACACACACACACACACACACAAACTCACCGAAGTGCACACTGAAGGCTTTGGAAGAGAGTCACTGATGACGTGCTAGACATCACAGACCCTCCACAGTGACACAGGACTTTGGTCACCTCACTGCCCTGCTTTGGAAAAAGAGGCTCCATCTCTACCTTTGAGGGTTCATCAGCTCTGCTCTCAAAACCTCTGCCCTGTTCTGCTGTCAGCAAATGCACCGCATCATTGGAGAATTTAGCAACTTCCTTGCTGATTAAGTTCCGTCTGGGGTATATCTGTGCATTAAATACTTTTCTTCCCCAACTCATCATGGCTCTGACTTTAAACATATTAAATGACTTTACATAAAGTTGATTGTTTTTTGTTCTAACGCTCTCCTCACAGTTTCCCTGGCTTTAACCTGTTAGCACACTAGGAGAGAGAGCTCCCTGAGCTCACCATGACTCCTCTGAGCTCTGAGTTGTTTTGCATTTCCTTAGCCTAGACCCCCGCCAGAAGACAACACACATGTGAGGAATGTCAGCATAGTGATCCTGTCCCTGGGCTCAGGTGACAGGCCTTGTGTGAAGAGGCCACACAACCTTCATGTACTGGCTCAAACTTCCCATTACGAACTGTGGCAGTTTGAATGTATGTCCTCCAAAAGACAGGTGTTTAAAAAAACAGCTTTTCTCCAGCCTTTCGCTGGGGCAGATCTGAGTGTGATCTGAAGGTGTGCAGAGTGCTGGAGGTCTGCCTGGTCCCCTGCTCTTTGCAGCTCCTTGGTTTTGAGCTGCTGGTGCTGGTGGTGGATCTCTCTGCTTGGATCTCTGAAACTGAGCCAGCTCCTTTGGCCATGATGGAACTTCCCCTGGATCCGTAAGCTGCAAATAAATCCCTTCCTCCCATAAAGGTTGACTGGTAGTTCATTCCAGCAAAATGAAGCTGATGACAGCATGCAGTGTCTGCTCTGGGATGGGGAGGAGCTTTAGGTGGAAGAAGGGTAACTCAGAGTTTCACTGCGGCCGTGCTCTAGCTATGATCTATGTAATTCTCTCACCTCTCTACAAGTCCAGGGGAAACTTCCTCAGGGCGATGTTACCATGCAGATCCCTGAGCACCAAAGGCATTCCTAGTCAGACCTGTAAGTCACACAGCTGGGAATATAAATGAATAAGTTCCTGAAGAAAGTGAGAGCTGAGCTAATCAGGGAATGGCCACGTGCAGAGTGTAGCCAGTTTTCCTTTGAACTAGTCCCAGCCCCATCGTCCCCTTCTCCTCAGGCCATCACCCCCCAATATAGTAGGAAAGGCATGATCATTTATTAGCTCCCAGCCCATGCAACAAGCCAAAATCATTTTAATCTTTATGAAGCCCTGTTGTCCTTATACCAATAAGAATAATAACAGGATGGGTATTGAGCCAAGATACAAAAAACTTATTTTCACATGAGTTTCATTCAAGAATCTGCCTTTAAAATGAGTGATATTCTCTCTTTCAACAATGTACGGCTTCTTCGCTCATCACAGGGATATCCTTTCTGTTTGCCCACACCTGTAACCTGCGATTCACACATGTCATGCCTACAGTTACCAACATTTTCACTCTGTGCGCCCAGTCCACACCCAGGAACTAATGGCACCCTCATCTTCCAGTGGAGGGTTGAGCCGTGACCTGGGAAGCAACCCACTGTGGAAGTATCACTTTCAATACATGGTGGTTCCTTGACCTGATCCACAGTTCTCTGTATACCGGTATTTCCCTTGATAGTTTCTGATCTAAGTTCTCATCTTAATCCAGCAAGGTAAGTCTCATCAACCCCATTTTATTGTTGAAAAATCAAGATGGCTGGAGTTGGAGAGACTAACCCATGGAGTCAAGCTCTGAAGGGAAGGAGCAGGATTTTAAATGCTTCACTTCTCAGCCTCAGATCAATCTTCTTTGGACAACAGCAAAGGATGGAAAGAAGACAGCATGAGGAGAAGACATTGACATTTGGATTTGCGTCATCTCAGGCCAGAACCAAGTCGACAGTGGAACGGGACTGTTAATGGATCAACTTCTGACCACGCAAAGGATCGAAGCCTTCACTAAGCCCCAAGTTCCTAATTAACATCCTGCCCCAAAGAAATACTCAGATATCTTTGCACACATAACACCTTCCACCTGAGCTCCCGTGGTCGGTCTCCCTCGCAGTCATACTAAGTCCCCTGAGGAGGCTGAGCCAGTCTTTTACCTAAATGTTCTTCAAAGGAGCTCAAATTATTTTGCTTTCATCACAAAGCTGCTAGCTCTAAAATGTTCGCAGTCTTGCACATGTATTGTGATTTTCCTCTTTGACTCCAGCTCTCATTCTTAGTGACATGCTCACATCTGCGCTGGATCAGCTGATACAATCAGAATTTCTAAGCAGAGACCCAGTGGATATTGGCAAGCACAAATTTGAAGCTATATTCATAACCCAACCTGAACCACGAGGACGCTACAGAAGCCCATTAGAAATATGTCAAAATACTTTAATGAAGATAAAAGAGCTTTTATCAGAGACCGAAATCACATAGTCACTGAAATAGTACTCAATTTTCAAGAAACTTAAAATTATGGATAACAAGTAGTTATGACCCTCACTCTGTAATTGTCCACTATTTGTACTCCCCAGGGACACTGAGGATCTCCCCTCCAACTAGGTCCTGACAGGCACATCCTCAATGCCTGGACTCAGCTCTGAGAGGTGAATCTCAGAACCATCCAGAGTCCTGAAACAAATTTGCACTTGAAGCAAAGTCCAGCATAGTCTTGACCACATCAAAATTTGAGAGTGACAGTGAGTGGATGGACACTGTTACCCTCCATGCCTGAGGTTCAAAGTCCATGAACTTAACCGAACATGGACTGAAAGTACTCAGAAAAACAAACAAACAAACAACAGGTCTGAACTGAACAAGTACAGAGTAATTGTAAGGAAATTATCTCCTTAGCAATAGAGTATGACAATGATATTTACAATGGGTTAGATATTTCAAGTAATACCATAGTTATCTGAAGTGACTCAATTCAGAACAATGTGGGCACTTTTATTTAGTGGACTCAAAAATGGGAAATGTCACTGCTCTGAGCCACTGGTCACCTGAAGGACCTGTAACATTGATGGTCATGACCACAGGATGGAGCTAGCAATAAACCCTTATATAATTGGTAAATTTTGGAGTGCTTGAACTTATTCTATTAACCAGTCCTCCATGAAACTGTGCAAACTGTCAGAAGAGAAACATTAGATATTTAGGGCTTAGAAAGTTTACATGGGAAATAAACGAATTTGTGACCTCCCCCAAGCTGTCCAACATAGAGCTGATACAATGGACCCAAAAAGGCAGTGTGCTTTTAGCAGGCAAATTTGATTAATAGTGTCAATTTAAATGCACTGTTAAAATTAAAAAAAATTGTTTCCTTTTTCTATTTATTTCCAATTTTGAAATTTTCATACATGTTTCTCAGCATTTTGATCTTATTGACCTTATTTGCTGCCTCCAATTGCTTTATCTTGCCCTGCTTCTTCCCCATTAAAGTGACTATTACAAAAACCGTAAGAGGAAACTAGGTGGAGGGCAGGCAGAAACTCTGTGCTGGCTTGAATTCAAAAGCTGTAGTTAAAATACTATGGGGAGGGAGTGAATGACCCACATCTTTGGGCTCTGGGAAGGGTTGATTTCAGGGGCTCTGTTTCTCACTGAGAGCTCTATAACCTTCCTCTTTAGGAAAATATACCAAGTCAATTATCAATTAAGTGACAAGTTGAATAAACACTGTAGGTGGTCATTGACCCTTCAAGGGTTCTTTGAAGCTCACTTGCTGCTCTCGTTTCTCTGAAGTCTTGTTTTGGTTTCAGCTAGCTACTGATAGATTGATTGAATAGAGGAATTGTGCTGGGTTAATGAGTAAAAACGATGCTGTTACAATGCCGGGGCCCATGGAGGATGATCACACTTGGGCCATGTGCTGCTGCTGAGAGAGATAAAACTTTCTACACTGTTACAGTCAGCTTTCTAGTTGCTGCGCAGAAAGAGCCCAAACAAAAGCGGCTTGTGGAGGAATGGGTTTATTAGGCTAATGGACTCAAGGGGAGACTCCATCCTGGCAGGGAAAATGATGGCATGAGCAGAGGGGTGGACATCACCTCCGCCACAGCACTGGAAACAGCGGCAGGAAGGTGTACCAAACACAAGCAAGGGGAAGCTGGCTTATAACGCCATAAGCTCTCCCCCAACAACACAGCTCCAGGGAGGTTGTAATTCCCAAACTGCCATCAGCTGAGGATCGATCATTGAGAACGTATTCATTTGTTTGTGGGGGACACCTGGATCAAACCATGACCTACACTGAAAGCTCAAAGTAGCAGATTTCTTCCTAATATGATGGGGAGAGTTCCAGACAGGAGCAGACTGGACCCTCCATGTGTTGTCCACCTGAAACCCTCCAATGATACGCTCCATGATACCTCCAAGAGGGATGTTCCATTTTCTGTTTGCTTTGTGTCTGGTCCTCTGCCATCTAGACATCCTTCTGAATGTCCCCATTAGCCAGCCCTGGCCATCATGGCCTCACCACATAAAAAAGGGGTGGCTGAATAGCAATAATATGGGGTGCAAACAGGCTGTGTGTGGAGATGAAAGAGGGCAGTGAGGAAGTATTGAAGGATTAAGTGGAGAGCAGGGGAGGCTCTTGGCCCTGCTCAGGAAGGTCACGTGTGGGAGGCCAAGGACGCTAGATTCTTCTTCAATAGCCTGAAGCAGAGACATTTGGCATGGTGCAGGATGTGTTTCCAAAGCAGGGTCCCATGCCCACACGGCGCTCACCCAGCCTGCACACACTGGCTATTCCAGAGGAGGCCACTCCCTCACACTCTAGCCAGGCATGTGGTACAGAAAGCCAGTGTCTCTCACAGGTGTCCCACAAAGGCAGACATTATGTCTTCATTTGGAAACCATAGCTGGCTAACTCTGAAGTAAAATCAATTTTTATTCTTGGGGTTTCTAAAGTTACAAGTTACAGATTTCACCCTCAGATTACTTCAGGAGGAAAAAAAACACCTTGAAGCGCTTCACTGCTAACCGTCTTTTCTTTTTATAATTATAAGAAGAACCATAGTTACTAGAACTATGCAAAGTGAACTAGAATTGCAGCCCTGTCTTCAAACATCTGGACAAAATTAAAATATAATCAGTATTAAAAACAACAGTCTCATTGGATATATACATACAGGTGACTAGGTTCAGGTCACTGACCTAATCCACATTTGTTATGGGTTTGGAAAATGACATCATTATTGCATTGATGTCACCTCCACTGTATCCATGGCAACTGTGGGAGAAGAAAAAAATCACAGCTAAATTGGTAATTTCACTTTAAATGTAATGAAAATACAGCTAACCCTATTATTATTACAAACAATTTTGCACGTAGCTTCTTCTTAGAGTGCCCTTCCTTGCACAATATGTCTTTTAAAATCAGATTATTGGAAAATTGCATGTGTGTGTGACCTCTCTCCACTTGAGGCCATTAGCCCTGTTCTTCCATCTCTGTGCTGTGACCTTGCATTGGAGAAGATGTCACATTCATCCTCCTCTCTGTTTTACTTTCAGTTCTAGGATGGATAAATCTTCTAAATATACCAATTTAGGCCATTAAATATTTCAGAGACTGTCACTAAAATTATGGTGAAATAATAGTCTTTTTAAAGATAAGTCACACAGTATGCATTTGTATAAATCTTGAAAGCATCCATGACATTATTCTATTTTGTATTTTAAATGTGTTCCTATGGAATTGATGGTTATTTAGGAAAGCCATCTTCTTCTTCTCAGCCTTCACTGAAGAGCAGTGAAGAGGTGTAGTTCCATTTTAAGTAGTGTCTCACTCATAGGACCACACGGTGGTACTTGTAACCACACAAACACTAAAGTCATCCAAATGTCAATATAAAACCCTTTGCCCTCACCGTTACTCTCACGATGTAAACATTTAATGATGAATTAATCTTCAGCTAGCCCTCGACCAGCACTCAGGTCCCCTCCATCCCCACCCTGTTCCCCACACTAGCTTCCTCCCCATGGCTCAGGGTGCAACCTGCACCGAGCTAAGCTTCTTCCTGGGGGTTTTCTCACTCTGCCCAGGCTACACGGCGAGGCCTGTGACACACTGATGAGGAACATGGGAAGACAGATGCCAAGTCCATCCAGCTCTGCCTACTGACCTCTCTGTCCTTCTCAGCTCAGCTTCTAGCCCATGGTCCAAATAAGTGGGAAGTGTTCTGCACAATAAAATCCACCCCTCAAAGCTAGCATATGGCAAACAGAGCCCCATACATCATCAAGAGGAGGAGGATAAAACACAACACTGTCAGGTAGAGCAACAGTCAATCAAAACGGATGGGTAACATGACTTACCCACCATAATTATGTTCACAGGGTCAAAGATTCCATGAAGCACTTTCCTGGAAAATATGGTAGGAGTGTCCAGAGCACTGGATAATGTCTTCCTGCTGCAATCTACCAGGATGACCATGCCATCAACCTCTCCCTGAAAGTGACCTCTGATCGGCTCTGAGAACTCAGGTTATGGTGGCCTCACTCGACATTACAGATCAGGCATGTTTTCAGCTCACTGAGGCCCAGTCTGCTATTAAAGTCATCTGGGAAGATGATATTAAAGAGAGAGAAGAGAAAGCAGAGGAGGACACATGACTCAGCAAAGATGAATAAAGAAACGGGACCATCAAAGACATATGTCCTCTGACCCCAGAACAAAGCTTGATGATGGTGCTGAGGTCATGAGTGTCTCCCTTGTAATGTGCCCTTGACATTGCCTGTCTACATTTCACTCACCCGCCTGCATCCCTATGTTCTTTCCCTCCTCACAGAAACTCTCTTTGGTAAAAGCAATCAGTCGAAAGCCAGGCGTGGCAGCGCATGCCTTTAATCCCAGCACTGGGAGGCAGAGGTAGGAGGATTTCCATGAGTTCAGGGCAACCCTGAGACTCCATAGTGAATTCCAGGTCAGCCTGGGCTAGAGCGAGACCCTACCTCGAAAAAAAAGAATCAGCAACACAAAAGCAATAAGTAGAATCTGTACGCTAAAGAAGGCATTCACTTGTTTTCTGCCTCTCCCAGCCTGACAGCAAATCCATCAGTCAACATCAGTATCTCCAGATTCTCACAAATTTAGCATTAATAAGTGATTTCTGAGTTCCACTCACCATGTTGTCTATTAGAGTAATTTTCTATAAGTTATACAATTTTAAAGTTAAAAGAGGGCTGGAGAGATGACTCAGCGGTTAAGGCACTTGCCTCCAGTGCCTAAGGCCCTGGTTCAATTCCCCAGGACCCACATAAGCCAGACCCACAAGGTGGTGGCCCTGGTGCTCTCTCTCTCTCTCTCTCTCTGCTTGAAAATGAATAAATAATTTTTTAAAAATGTTAAAAGAATGTGAGATCACTGATCTCTCTGAAAAATCACTGACAGATTATGTATTCAACTAATATTTAATAAATATTTTATTATTTAAACAATTTATTTATTTGCATATTTGTGCATGCACCCACCCATGCTAAGATCTCTTCGCATTGCAAATGAATGCCTGCCCGGCTTTATGTGGGCATCTGGGAAATTGAACTCCTCCTGGCAGGATTTGTAAGTACTGGCCTTTAACCAATGAGCTATCACCCTAGCCATAATGAATCACTTTAATCCCAGAACTAGAGAGGCAGAGGTAGGAGGACCTCCATGATTTCAAGACCACCCTGATACTACAGAGTGAAACAGGTCATCCTGGGCTAGAGCGAGGCCCTACTTTGAAAAACCAAAAGAATAAAATAAAATAAAAAACTAAAATGGAAGTGAGAATTTTTAATATAGCCTCTGCATTTACAGAGTTTCCCAAGGAGACAGGGTTGTTGCTGACAGCCCTCAAGGTGGAGTCTGGCTCTGAGGTCAGCATGTGTCTTCATCGACAATAAGCTCAGCAAAGCTCATGGAGGTAGAGGCAGGGTCTCAGTGTGCTGAAAACATGCCTGATCTCTAATGTCATGCTGGCCAATGGTGAATCCCACTGCAGACACCCCCACTGATGACATCACTCCACGTCACATCACTTATGTCTAAAATAAGCAGATGGCCATACGGCATGACCTCAACATCTTATGAAGGGTAAATAAAAGTTTAAACAAAGTTCATGGAGGTAGAGGTCCACTTTTATTTTCCTTTGTCCAATCTGACCTCATATGTAACACAAAATAGCCATAAAACACAAGGAAGGAAAGGATATTCACAAACATGAACCACCTACATTGAGCCTTTGGCTTTGGAAAATAAAGTAAAATTCAATTAAAATATAATAATTGGTTTAAAGCATACTAACACTAGGTTTCGCATTTATTTCCTTTACCCCCTAACTTCTCTGCTGAAATAAAACTTGTACCTGTAGAAATATTTTCAGTTACTTTGTCCACTTTGTCTTCCAATGTTTCCTATGACTATTTGAATTCTCAAATTGTCACATAGTTCAAAATCCAGAGTAACGTTAAATGCTACCCATTAAGTAATTAATGCAAAATGAAGTTCTGACAAAAGCGACTTAGCGATACACAGCAATCCTTTACACATATTTGATTTTATTTCTTTCCTTAGCTTGTACCCGTAGAGAGCAGAGAAAATCCCATTCTTACAAACACCATCAGACATCCGTATGCCTGTCCTGACCAGTGCCTGTTTCTTTTGTCTACAAAACTGCACAGAGACAGAAATAGAGCTCCCATTGTTTGGTTTCATCCGTGCATCTGGTGAGTGACCTGTACATACCCCCAAACTGACCATCCATGAGTTTCATTGGTTTTGCAGTTTTGATAACTGTTTGTTTATGTATTGGTTTTGAAGTTGTGATAACTCTAAGTTTGCCTTTGAGTCTCCTATAGTCCAAGGTGTTTCCTCTTCTGTGGCTTCACAATGCTGTGCACCATCTCCTCTTCTCTTCAACTGTAGAGTCCATCAACACTCAGTAACAGGAAGGAGAGGAAACTCACAGACTAGAGTCCAAGCTCACACGGACTGATCTCTACATTAAAGTCAAAACCTGTGTCTCCCTCCGTTGTATCCTGCCTACCTCTAGAGTCAATCGTAAGAACAGACAGAACGTGAACAGCAGCTGACTTTCTAGCTCCACAGGGGCAAAAAGTCATCTCAGCAACTATAGGTAAAATGAGTCTTGGGAGAAAAGACATTTTTGGTCGTCACAGTAGCAAAACTTGCATGCTCATGTTGGCCAGTGGTGAATCCCACTGCACACATCCCCTCCCATGACATCTGTCCACATCACTCACCATATGGAAGGTGCTTCCGTACCACTGATCTCCAAGAAATCATAGCCTTCCTCTAGCTGAAAGTCAGTGAAGACCAGAGCAATGGTATCTCCTGGCTCAGCAAGGATGGTCCAAGTGCAGTCAGCATTGTTCTCATATTCTGAGGGGAAGTGAGGGCTGGAAATGGAGCTGCTCGTTCCTCTCAAGGTTCCTCCACAAGCTCCTTCAGCTAGAAAAACAAAACAAACCAAACTCATTCCTCAGAACACATTCACACATGAATACATCCACCACGTGTCCATCTTAACCCAGGGCAAAGATTTGCTGACTTCCAATACAGACCATGTAAAAACATCTCTTGTTATTTGCTAATTTAGTTCTAAGGAAAGGCCTGGAAAAATGTAATGTTTAAATTGCATTATTTTTTTTGAATTTTCATTGTAAGGAAGAATGAAATTGTAGCACTCTTGTTGCTTGGTGTAGTGACATATGCCTGTAATCCCAGCACTAAGGAGACAGAGACAAGATCCTCTGGGCAAGCTGGCTAGCTAGCCTACCCGAACTGGTTATCTCTAGACTCAAGTGAAACTCCCTGTCTGAGTGAATAAACTAGAGAATGATGATGAAAGATATTCAGCGTCATTCTCTGGCCTCCACTCTCACATATAGACACACACATGTACCCACACACATGAAAACATATGTACACGTATGTATACACACCACAAACATATATTTATGCAAAAGTACTGATATCAAAATACCATAAATTTTATCATGGCTTCCTATGACCTGAAGCACTGTTTGTGACTGAAAGTCTTTGAAATGGCCACACATATGTGCATAGTCTGGAAGGCACATATCCTACAAGTGTGTACAATAAGTGTAACTTCTGGGAACACCTGTTGCCAGAGAAGCTAATTAGGCTGGTTGGACAGTGTGCTGTATTCCTGACTATAGACACCAGAACAAGTGGAACACAGGGTTCTGGGGGCCCCCAACTGTGGCCATCACACCTCCATCGCTCAAATGTTGGCAGCACTGACCAGCTTCAGGAGATGTCTAGGGAAGCAGTGTGGGGTGCTGATTCCAGGGCTTCAGGCAGTGGGTTTTATTATCTGGTACAAGTATTTTCTTATTTTAACATTTGCACCGGTAAACGTGACCTCACCCCTCAGAAATAGCTCTTCGTCCATGTTTAAATGAGAGTTGTTGAGCTAAATAACCTTTGACATCATTTCTACGTCTAGTATCTGTATCCTCTGTGTGTAAGAGGTTAAGAGGTCACACTTCAGTGATTGATCTACTGCTAGGACTCTTGCTATGAATGTCGTTACAGAAGCCCTGGCTTCCAGGAACACAGAGCTCACTGAGATTTAATATATATGGATGGTGAGAGATGCATGAAAATATTTTAAGTTTAAATAAAAATCCCATAATGATACTATCTTCTGGTCACTGATGAAGGCTGGGTACATGTGTCCCCCACATCTCCCAGAGTACCTAATGATAGGTAATTGTTGTGGGGCAAGAAGCCAAGTTCATAAGTGGTGTGACCACAAGTCAGTTGACAATTCCATGGTAAATAACCTTCCACCCATGATTATACAAACAATCCTTATTTAACTAAAAGGTTTAAAAAGGCACAAAAGTAATAGGAGGGTTAAGGAGCAAGAAATATGTTAATGGGTTTCCAGCACATAGCAGAGGGTAATTGGGACAAATAAGATAAAAATTCACTATATACATATATAAAAATGTCCAAAGTAGAAAAAATAAAATTAATAAAGAAGATTGCCATAGTGAAGCAAACCTAAACACAGGCAAAGGGTGAATTCATCTTCTTATCATGAATCCTCAAATTTAAACCATAGGGAAATATTAACTAAAATCCACTAAAGACCAAAAGTTTGAAGATATGTGAAAGCAATGTATAAGCTGACTTTATGACCCTAACATTGTCATCTATGAACACGAGAAGGCAGTTTGACAACACCCATCATGGAATTATGACTGTATTCCTATATTTTGGCAAGTTATTACCTAACATCTACTGAATACATTGTAGTAACCTGCCATTCTCTTCTGAGTCCTTTCTGTGGGCTGTTTTACTTAATTACTTCAAAAGTCTATGAGATGATTTTATAATTATCTCAACTTCAAAATTGTTCAACATGATGATTTGGTTGTTTATGAGGAAAATCTATCAATATGAAATGTTAGGAAGTTCATAAGATTAAACATGATTAATTATTTAAGACCGGAATTAACCAGTAGAAGCAATTTTTTACAGAACACATACAATTTTAGACA
>PVHP010010109.1:0-42677 GCA_004024765.1 Zapus hudsonius | reverse complement strand
ATTCCAAAGCTCCTGTTCTTTAACAGGTTTGGGTTTTCTCACTTCTGTGGATGAGTGTGCATTGGCTGTTATCACATAGAGAAGTGGCCCTAAAACTTCCTGTGCCATGACATATTAAGAGATCCTTTGGGGCTAGGGAGATGGCACATTAAGTTAAAGGCAGTTGCTTGCAAAACCTATCAATTCTGGGTTCGATTCTCTAGGACCCACAAAAAAAAGCCAGATGCATAAAGTGGTGTATTCATCTGGTGTTCTTTTGCAAGAGGTGCCCTGGTGTGCCCATACTCACTCACACTCTCCCTCTTAGATAAATAAATATTAAAAAGTAAACACTTTGTATATTATGACTCAGTAAATGAGCACGTCTCGTAGGTGAGACTGAAGCAAAAACTTCACAAAGAAATTTACTTTGTTAGGGAACCCTTCTTTGTATTCTCATGGTTTGCATCACTTTCCATCCTGAGCTGGGCTTTTCTATGGTGGGACATTCTTTTTGATAAGTGAGAGTCAGTCATCTTGCAAAGGGAATCACGAGGTGGATTGGTGGGGAGTGTGTTGACTTCGAGGAAGAGTGAAGGAGAATGGATAATCTCATGAGTCTTTTCCACTCAAACATTTAAAAATAACTTCAAAAGGGTGACTTAGGACTGGGCATTTTATGATACCTTTTAGTATTCTAGGAAGAAAACTGAGAACATCACACACACACACACACACACACACACACACACACACACACTGCCATGCTTTCTGGAGCACTTATTAAATAGCAAGGCATACAGAATCTAACTTCCTAATTAAGGTCTATTGTCACATGCAAGGATTTGTCCTCTGAAACTCCTGTTGAAATGTGATTGAATTTGTGGTGGTATTGGGGAGGGCAGCCCTTTAAGAGATAATTAGTTCAGGAAAAGAAAAAAAATATATCTTGATTATTCAAAATTAGATACATTGTATGGGCAAATATTATGTTGGTACCCCATTTCCCTCCTCCCTGTCCCAAACACACTGGGTATCCTCCTCAGTGGGGACGCTGGATCAACCTGTGGGTTGGGGGGTTATGGGTAGCACAGTAGTCAGCCAGGTCCCCCCTCTTTGTGTGTTGTTGCTGAGAGGGGTAAAATCTCTGGATATTATCCCCCACCATGGTTCTTACATTCTAGGAAAAGAAATTTTAATGCCTTTTGGGGGGTGGTGGGGGAGAGTGGTTTGTTCTCTGTAGAGAAGGCTGCTATGTAACCAAGACGGCCTCAGTGCTTCCTGCCCTCCAAGTGTTCTCTGTTTTCCTGCCATATTTTGATGTAGTCACTGGAGCTGAGATTTCCAGCCTCTCAAACCATGAGCTAAATAAAGTACTTTCCATTGTAAATGACGCATCTCAGGTATTCAGTTGTAGCAACAGAAAAGAGGTGAAAACACTGAGTTGAAGAAAACATCAACCACAACATAGTCTCATAAAGTGTCATCATTCCTTTGGTAGCTACAAACAATATCAGATATTTTGCTGTTTTGAAGTAGGTTAAAATGGACAAGATGAAGTTGTGTCATAAAAGAAATAGTTCTCTCAAGGAGAACTATATCTTTGTAAAGAGAAAGGGGAGACGGAGCTGGCATCGAATGTTGGTGTCAGGTCCCCCACCAACTCTTCATTTAATTGTTACAATGGCAATGTGATGTCATCGTTCATCCATTAAGCCATGGAGTCCATAAATGCCTGTGGCCCCAGCTCACCTTCTGTTTTAGGTACTGGGATTTCAGTGTGAGTGAAGAAAGACATCAGTAAGCTGGCTGCTTGGAACTGGATTTACCTTTTGACTGTGGTGAGAGCTTTGCTGGGAAGCTTCCTGTGTTAATTGGGAGACTATCAAAGCAATGGGCCAACACCTAGGAAGGGGGTTTCCTTGACAGAAAGAATTGGGGGACAGGAGGAGTGTGTGGAATGTATGACGGGAGGCTGACCACCTGGGACAAGCTGTACGCCTGCAAAGCGTAGGTGGGTATTGTGCTGTCAGGGTGAGCCTGAGGTGTTGGCAATACACCTCCATCAGAACTGATCTGAAGGTGAATGTGGTTCAAGAAGAGGGCTGGGGACATTGCTCCTCAGAAGCCCTGTGCCTTTGGGACCTGTCAATCAAGCTTACAAGTACCACTGTGCTTTATGGAAAGAGTGATGTGTGTGTGTGTGTGTGTGTGTGTGTGTGTGTGTGTGTGTTGTTATACAAGTGGCTTTTAAATTTAAATTTTAAGGTGATATTTACACACAAGTTTAAAATGTGTACACCTATTACACCTATGCCCTCTACATCAAGACAGGACATTTCCAGCACCCACAAAAGTCTTTTCTTCCATCAACGCACATGAAAACATCCATTCTCTGACTTTTATCGCGATACAACTCAATCATACTATGTACATATTCTTTAGCTGGATTATTTTTCCCCCGGGGGGGGGGGACTTAAAGCATATGTATAGTGCATTCCACAAAGGATGTACCTGCAAGTTATGGTTGTTTAAAGTCAGAAGTGAGAGAACTACTCTGTTGTGATAAGAGACCCCTTCCTCTTGTATCTGGTGTCTTCCGTTTTATATGCTTTCCACATGCTTGCTGGTATTTGTATTAATAGCTTATTTTTTTTAGTGCTGAGTACAAATATACTAAAATTTGTTTATCTTTGCATCTATTAATGGATATTTTGGCTGTCTTCATGTTGGCTATTATTAATAATGATCCTATGAACATTCATATACATATGTTTGTGTATACATGTTTACATTTATCTTAATAGGAGTAAAATTTTTGGATGATAGGGTAGGTGATTGTTTAGGATTATAAATGATTATGAAATAGTTTTCCACTGTTACTGTATGATTTTTCTATTCCTGTAATTCTACTAGCTCTCCACCTCTGCCCACGTTTGATATTGCCAATTCTTCAATTTCAGCTCTTTGAATGTATGAGAGATGATTTTAATGTACAATTCCTTTTACTTAACAAAATAGTGCCTACTGGCTATATCTTATATATTTTATGAAGTGTTTTCTGAAGTCTTTTGTAATGGGGGGGACTGCTGGGGATTGAGCCCAGGGCCTCATGTGTGATAAGCACACACTCTACCCTGAGCTGTACCCTATCTAACTTTTGCCCACTTTTAAACTGAGTTGTTGGTTATTGCTATTGGGTTTTAGGAGTTCTTTATTCTGAATATAAATCTAAAGTTATGTTAATATTTCTCCCAGTCTGCAGCTTATTTGTATATTGTATTTCATGGAATCTTTTCAATTTTCAACTTGATGCTTAATTTGTTTTTTTTTTTTTGTTTTGTTTTGTTTGGTGTGCTAACCTAAATATTTTCAAATATTTTATCTTACATTTTCTTCTAGAAACATTTAAGTTTTATTTTATACATGTAGGTCTCTTTTCTCTGTAAAGCTAGTTTTTGTATATGCTATGTGCTAGGGAGTAGAATTTTCTAAGTTGTTATCTAGTTTCTCCAGCACCCGTTATTGAAAAATGTTCCCTTTCCCCATTGAATTGTTTTGATACCTATGTTAAAAAATCAGCCAATTATATAAATGAAGGTCTAAACTTTTATTCTCTTCTTTTGATCTGTTTGTCTATGCATATATGGATTGCTATATTCGATAATTCTGAGACTGCCAAGTGTGTTCTTCTTTTGTAAGATTACTTTGGCAATTCTAGATATTTTGCATTTGCATGAAAATTTTAGAATCAGCTTATTAATTTTAACAAAAGAACCCATTGTGATTTTGTATTTTTAGTGTTCTCCAGAGAACAAAAAATATATGTATATATATTTTATTTGACATATACAAATAGGATATACATTATACATATGTGTGTGTTCCTCTTTAATTTTAAGCACTAAACCAGTGGTTCCCAAGCTTTAAAATAATACAGAAATAATAAGATTAATATACACAATATACAAATATTCAAATAGGATATATATCCTATTTGCTTATACGTGTATGTTATTCTATTTATATATACATATATTTAGAGAGAAACTGAGATAGAGAAAAACACCTGGAGAGACAGAGAAAGAGAGAAGAAGATGAGGAACGAGAAGGAAGAGGAGGAGGAGAAGAAAGTAACCTTTCATTAAATTTTCTTTTCCATCTGTAAAGGGTAATGGAGACTAAGAAGTACTCTACTATGTGATCTGCAAGGGGCAGAACAGAAACCCTGGCTGTGCCATCAAGGCCTGAGAACCATGGGAACTGTGGGGAGCAAGGCATGCTAGGCTAAGTCCCAGAGAATTAAACCTCAAGAGTCAGGAATTCTGCTATTCCAGAGCTTTTGTCCCTGCTCATGGATTTCTTGACTCAACCTGCCCACCCAATTGTTCATCTTGCAGATACATCTAGACACAATATTTTACCATCTATTTGGGCATCCCATAACCCAGGCAGATTGATATATAAAACAAACATTGCAAGCTGTGATTGCCTTGAGGCTATAGGTTAGTTGCCCAAAGAGCCAAGGAAGTTAAATTGCTAGTGCTTGGAAAGAAGATATCTAGACTGGAGTTCTCTGTAGCAGTTCGCTAACCGCATTGCACGAGGGGAATGCCTGTGGATCTTCACCATGGGATCCTCTGATTCCATTGCTCTGCATGCACTTGGGCATCAGGAATTTGAAAACCCTCCTGGTGATTCAAACACACTTTGGGGACCACAGATTGAATTTATATTTCTAGATGAAGTCCAGAAATGACAGGCCAATCACCCAGATTGACAAAGTGGCTCTCTTTAAACGCACTGCCCTCACACAATATCAGATGAATATGCCTTCCAAAATTTCTGTAAATCCTACACAATCTCTACCGCTATTTGCAATCTGAATAAAACCACCACCACTTTCTTACCAGCCCATCATGCTATCTGGCCCTTTGTGAAGTTCCAGCAAAGGTCTATGAATGTCCTCAGGGAAGGAAAAGAGAGAAAGAAGGCGCACACAGAAGGAAGAGTGGAAGAAAATGCTCCGACAGGCGACCAGGTATGTCATTCTACCCCTGGATGCCATGTGTTTGTGTTGCTAGTTTTCAAACTATAAAAACAAAAAGACTATTTGGAAAAAAAAAAAACATCATGAAGCCCAGATCCTTGTGCATCTTATGTAAAACAGAAAGTCTGAAAATATTACCAATTTCAATATTAGCGTTTCTATTTAAATTTCATTGAAAGAAAATTGCTTTTCAATGTCACAAGACATAAAGAACAGTGCTCAGCACGCACATTTATCTTCTCTCATGCTCTGTGTGATTCAGTTTTCTTCTGCTTGGAAAAGGAAAATGATAGGACCATTGTTAGAACAACTGAAACTACAAAATATTTTAGTTCTATAAATGGAGTTTATTAGAATTTGTCAGGTTTTTTTTCCCCAAGGATGAGATTTTTTTAAGCTTCTTGAGGTCAGAGGTCATTTCTTACTTAGCATACTCTCATTAACACTGTGCATGGAGTGTGGAGGGATGTGAACTGAAACATCTCATTAAAAAGCAGGAAAACCCAGGGCTCTGTTAATAATGATGCCAGCAAAAGTCCCCACTGCTTTCACTTTAAGAATAAAACCCTGCTCATTTCAAAAACTGTAGTGGAAAAAAAATCACACTAAATAGATCTTTCACCTTTAAGATTCATGTTGAACATCTTTCAGAGTGAATGTCATAGTTTCACAATTTTTCTTATGGTGAGGCAGTTGAAGACAAAAGACGACTGTACCCATGTGCCTACTTGGTTCTGATGTGCGTGCTCTCAGGGTTTGTGTAAGATTATTCATGTTTAGTCACGAGAAGTCTTTCAAGCTGTCTTTCACAAAAAAAGGGCTGTCTGTTGATCATCAACTGTCAGACTCAGCTTTGTTGCCAATAAAAGATTCAGTCTCTTGTTTTTGAAATTTAACTGGTTATATATTTCTGTATACACACATACACACACACACACACACACACACACACACACACACACACACACACACACATATATATATATATATATATATGTATATGATTTTCTTCCACTGGTGCTATGCCAGATGTATATCCACAACTAATCAGCATGCTCCTAAAACCATAGTAGTTTTCTGAAATGGGAATGTATGTGGGGTTCTCCCTCCAAAGCTATCCTGTTTGGACTGGGTCAAATGAAGAAAGAGGAGACAGAAGATTAGCGACATTCTGAGGTTTACTTTGGAGACTGCAGAGGATAAAATGTGATAGGGATATTTCTTTCTGTTACTTTTATCTCCCAGATTAGAGCAGAAAATCAGGATGGGATAAACATGTACTTAATACCTAATTTGGGGATTTGGGAAAATAAAGATGCAAGGGGAGGAGAGAGGGAGGGAATGCGTAGTGGAGAAAGAACCTCTCCTTGGGGACTCTCTTGCCTGGCCTTTGTGGTTCCCTTTCGAGAAGCCTGGAGGGCTTGGGGAGAAGCATTCAGATGAGTTAAGGTAACTAGCTCTTTTGGTCATTTCCATGCAGTTGTGGATTGACCATCGAAGCAGGTTTCCATCGGAAAATTTTAAAGGTTCTTAATCCGTGGGAAAGAGGCTGTGTATCTCCTGATACCTGCTTGGTAAATGTTTGCTTTCTTAAGGGTGTTTCACATCACTCTCCTCACATGTGCTGACCCCCACAGAAGGCACCGTGGCTTGATCAGAGGGGCATGTATATGAGAAGGTCACTTGTGATGCCACCAAAGGTAAAAAATCATCTTTCTTTGATGAGCACTCTAGAGCCCATGGCAAGATTCACTCACATAAAAATTTTCCTGTACGGATCACTCTCGGGCTTTGATTAACTGCTCCTGTCACTTCTGTGGATACGGCATTTGTACTAAAACATGTTTAAATGTGATTCTGTGGGTTTGTTCTGGAGTTCTACAAGTTGAACTCTGAAAGGCTCGGGCTGAGCACTAAAGTCGTGTGGGTTTTTGCTTAGTCGTATCTGGCTTTGGTCTTGTCCTGTTGGCTATCATGAGACTTTGGACAAAATCATTTGAGGTCCTTAAATTTATTATTATTTTTTTTATTTATTCATTTTCTACAGGTGACAGATGATGAGAGAGAGAGAGAGAAAGAGAGAGAGAGAGAGAGAGAGAGAGAGGATGGCCTTCAGCCACTACAAATGAACTCCAGACACATGTACCTCTTTGTGCATCTGGTTTTATGTGTGTATGGAAAATTAAACCTGGGTCCTTAGACTTTCCAGGCAAGTGATGTAACCTCTAAGCCATCTCTCCAGCCCCAAACAATTTGAATTTTAATGTCACCTTGTATAAAATGAGGACATAGATAATGATTTCTCCTCATGACTATGAGGATCATCTACAGGCCCCATATGCACAGATCATCCAGACCAGTGCCTGGCATATAGGAGATCCTCCATATGAGAACGCTATTATCACTATTTGCATTGTGGTTATTATTATACTATTCCCTTATAACTCCACAGTGCAAGAAATGAACAATAAATGGCTTTGAATACAAACAGGGAATTTCCAGGATTAACATCTGGCAAGTCAAATGTGCAGAATTTCAAATCACAAATTCCTATGTTTCTCATTATTGAAGTTTGCTGAGGTTATGCTGAGTCATCCCCAGAAGTGAAGAAACTTAAATACTTTAATATCATATATTCAAATAAATATTTTATCACTGAGTTTTGTTGAATACTGAGAATTAATTATTTGAATTAAATTTTTTAAAACTACGACCTTTTGATTCTCAGGAATTGCAAAACCTCAGAATTAACTCGTGCTCTTAGATTTTGTTCCTGGAAAGAGAAGAAGGGAACCAATAGTTATTTAAACAAACACTAGCCCAATCAGCCAACAATTGTTCATGCTCTTAGCTGGAAGTGAAGGACTGGGGAGACTGGACAGAGTGACCCTTATGTTCTATGTTATTTCCTTAGCTAAGACTTTGGGAGTTAGCAGCAATAATGTCTGAACATTACCTTCTCAGTGCACTGCTTACATTTTTTTCTAAGAAACCTCTTTTCCTTCAAGCTGGACTCATTACAATTCAAAGAAAATGGAGTGACAGCGGCTCCCTCAGAACAAACATCACCTGAACCATGTAAGCACAGCCCATGATGCCAAAACCGACAATGGAAAAGGAGCTTTGAGGATGAAGGAATGAAGCAATTGTAGGAATGCAGTAGGAATGAGCTCTATATTTCATAGCATTCACCTCCTCCCCAGTCGGCAGAAGCTCCAACTTGACCTTGGGGTTAAATCCTTTGCTGATAAAAGATTGCCTTCCTTATGGGCTGGAGAGATAGCTTAGAGGTTAAGGCATTTACTTTCTAAGCCTAAGGACCTGACTTCAATTCCCCAGTACCCACATAAAGCCAGATGTGCAAAGGGGCGCGTACATCTGGAGTTCATTTGCAGTGGCTGGAGGCCCTGGTGTGCCCATTCTCTATCTGCCTCTTTCTTCCTCATACACACATTCTCTCAAGTAAATAAATAAATAAAATACTGTAAAAATAAGATTGCCTTCTTTCTTCTATTTGATCTTGTGTACACATGTGTTTGTGTGGGGGTGGGAGTGCACGTATGTGCAGGTATGTGTGCATGTGTATGAAAATCAGAGGTAGAAGTTGAATGTTTTCATCAGTTACTCTCCATTTTATTCTTTGAGACAGGGTCTCTCATTGAACGTAGAGTTCATCCGTTAGGCTAGACTAGCTAACCAACCAGGGATCCCCTGGCTCCACATCCCTGGTGCTAGGATGACAGGCAAAAATGTCACATGCATAGGTGTGGGGATTTGAATTCAAGGTCCTCACACTGGTGTGACAAGGACTTTCTTGACTGAGGCCCTGTGATCTTGTTCAATTTAGCTTTGTCATGGTCGCACTTTACACTCAGCTTCAGATACTGGACGTGAACTTGTAAGTAATTGTATTTCTTGCAGAGAGTGGCCACAGCCCCCGAGAACATGGTGATAATGCTCCTTCATGTATTCGTGATGGCTGATCATTCCTGGGTACCAAGGGAGATGTGAACATGAACCTAACCAGGTTGCATGCTTCAGCCCACTTAATTCTCAGAGCAGCCTTAGGAAGAAGGGGATGTTCTTGATTTCATTTTACAGATGAGATTGAAGCTTATCAAGCTAGTGTGATGCCGAGAAAGATGAGAGAGGGCCCAATGCCCCCACTTCCAAGGTTTTCCAGTGAACTCAAGCCTATTTAAAAAAAACAAAAAACTTGTTCTTACCAATAGCCATGTTCTGGAGCTGCTGACTCCTCCCCCAAGCTTCCTCACAACTCCTACAAGTACCTTGCCTGAACTTGACCCTTATGTGACCTTCCCAGGGTGATAATGCTTCTGTCTTATTATTGTTGGCTGAGTGCAGATGAACTCAGTACATATGAGCAGATTACCTTTTTCCAAGTAAACCCCAAGACCAAGAGCAAAGAACAGAGAAGACATGTGAGAAAATCCTGGGGTCATGCAAATGTGTGATCCTGTCCTTTGTGTCTAAAGAGGCTTTACTCCAAGAGTCACTGGGAACCTGAACCCACGTGGTGCTCTGTATGCTGGAGCATAAACACCAATAAAGACGCGTGAGGATGGTATTACTTACATTCATGACCTCACAGCAACTGCCGCTACCTGCACATGACCTGTGTAATACTGGTTCCATCAACATCTAGTCATGGGTGATCAAAGAGGGAAAAAAAATAAGACATCAAAATAGAAGAAGAAAGGGTTGGAAAGAAGAGAAGGCTCAGTGGAGAAGGATGGAGGAGGGGCACGAAGGGGAGAGAGAGAGAATAGGAGAGGATTATGCAAATTTTTAAGAAAATTTAACAATAACAATAATAAAAATAAATTCTTGAGTTAAGCTAAAGAATCTCAGGTTGAACTGGTCACATTAAAGCAAGCAAGACCTGATCATCAAACTCAGGATGGATCTTCCAGGATGTGGAACCTGTCTGACCCCTGACTCCTGTTGGCTTTACTCTGGGTCCATTAAAGTAGAAGTCACACTGAGCCGGAGTTTCTCTCTGGCCATCTTCTACAGTGAACTATGTGAAATCCATGAGTTCTCTTCCCAGCCCAACGTGGCGGCTTTTTTTTTAAATATAAAAAACATTTAAAGTTTCTGATACAAATGAAATGTATAATATGAACTACTTTAATCTTTCTCAAAGTTTAAACCTATACTTTGGGAACAAAACTACTTTTTCATTTTTTAAGCTTTTCCTTTCTATCTTCTTTCAAATCCCTTTCGGTGTTTCTAGGGAGATGGCACAGCAGTTAATAGTACTTCCAACTCAAGCTTGAAGGCTTGGGAGAGCCTGGGCCTAGTCAATTCTCCTATAACTCATTATTAATAAAAATCTGGGCATGCATGTCTATAACTCAAATCCCATGGGGGTCAGAGACTGGAGAATCAGGTGGGTGTACTGACTGGATAAAAGAAAGCCTGGCAGCTCGGGTCGAGGGAGATACCCTGTCTTAAGGAAGTATACAGATGAGCAATAACGGAAGGACACCCAGAATTCTCCTCTGGCTACAACGCTCATGCACACAGCATACACCTGTGCACATTTGAGCATACACCATTCATAACACATCATAACATACACATTCTATACACACACACACACACACACACATGCAAAAATTCATTTAGATTTAGTACCATAAACTCAGCTGCTGCTGTGATAGCTAACATGCATGGGAACATTCAGACTAATTAGTCATGGCACATGTAAACACGAAGAAGACGAACTGTCTAGAGTCTAGCATTTTATTGTGCTTCCGAAGTCACTTGGACACCGTTATTTGAATCCTTTAAACTTTCTCTCGTGTTTTATACAGAAATTCACTTCCAAACTGCATAAAATTTGGACAAAGATTTTCGTGTCACAACATTATTGATAATAGTGAACAAAAATTGAAGGAAAAAAAAAAGCAAAGTGTTGCACAACAAGGGGAAAGGTTCATAAAATTATAAGCTAATTATGGAACTGAGTATTGTATACTCATTAAATAAAGGTACTTACAAAGAGTTGTTTATAACAAGGAAAATAAAATACTGTTGTACTAAATGAAAGAGGGTGAGTGAATGGAAAAAAATGATAAATTTAGCCTTGGAAGATATTTTCTATACATTACAGCATGTCGAAGTAGAGAGACATATCAGAGTGTTGGTCAGAGGTCAGCCCTGCACCATGTCCTGAGAGAGTTAGAATTTGCTATCTCCCAAGTTAAAGCGATGGCTCAGGCTGCTAAGATTCATTGACAAATAGACATAGAAAAAAGATTTGGCCTGTTGCACTAGGGACCTAATACAGGACTATCTTGGATTCTATCTGTTTCCCCTAGCAGGCGTTTGAAGGAAACAAAGTAAAGAACATTTTTTTTTAAGACAGGGTAAGTGTGGAATCTGAATCCTCCTACTGGCATTCCACTTATACATTGCATTTCCCTCTTTTTCATCTAGCTGTTCATGGGGATATAAAGTGTTTAGTCATCACGAAGAAAGCCGAATGACATCTACAAAATTAAAACTGGAATTATCATGGGATGTAGTAACTCTTTTTTTCTGGTTATGTACTCCATAGAATTAATAGAAGCTTCTTGAATGCTGAAGAACATTCTTGGATGTTGAAGTTTCCCATGTTCACAGCAGCTTTGTTCACAGTAGCAGTGATAGAAGCAACCCACATGTCCACAGATGGGTAACTATGTGGTGAATCAAATGTAGAAGATATGTGTGCTGGTTTGAACCACATGTACCCCATAAACTCATGTGTTTGGAATGCTTGGTCCCCAGCTGGTGGCAGTTTGGAAGGTAGAGCCTTGATGGAGAAGGTATGTTGTTGGGAGTGGGCTTTGGGGTGTCGTAGCCAGCTACCCCTTACCTGAGCTCAACTCAGTCCTGCTCAGCTCATTCTCTTGCTCTGGAAAGACTATGACATCCAGCCTCTGCTTTACCATCTTTCCCCCATCATCATGAAGCTTTCCCTGGAGACTGTAAACCAAAATAAATCCATCAACTATTTTGGTTGGGTATTTTATCCCAGTAATGTGGAGATAACTGCAATATGCACAGCTGAATCCCATTCAGCCTAACGGATTAAGATGAACACATGCTATACCATGTGTCGAAGTCAGCAACATGCTGCTGGGATGAATCTCCAAACCAGGCACAGTTTATGGGAGGAAAGGATTTATTTGTAGCTGTAGATACAGGGGAAGTTCCAGAATGCAAAAGAGGCTGCTCCCCTTTCACAAGTTCAAACAGAGACAGAAAGCCATCACCAACACCATACACACAGAACAACAAACAGGCAGGAGTGCCAAAGAGAATTTCTTCTCCTTTATATAGGCTTAGGGTGGGGCATTGCGACCCTATCCCAGACTAAATGGCTTCCTGAGTCTCTGAAATTTCCTTCCTGCACTGCCCACACAGGAAAGGGTGTTTATTTCTAGCTCCTTTGAGCTTCTTTACATCCTGCCCCCTACTGAGAGACTACCTTCCTGTGAACATCTTCAGAGACTCACTCAAGATTACTTGAAGGGTCAAGTTGACAACAAAACTTAACCATTACACCATGTTATATGAAGTAAACTAGATGCACCAGGACAAATACTTTGGAAATCGACTTTTATAAGATTACTAGTTAAATTAATAGAAAAAAAGACATTAAATCAGCATATTTGGGGTGGTATGGCATTAAAGGAGACTGTTGCAGTGACTGTCTCATCGCTGGGACAAAACACCTGACCAAAAGCAGCTCACAGTTTTGAGGGGAAGTTTCATAATGGGAGGGGAAAGATGGTAGAGCAGAGACTGGGCATCACATCTTGCCACAGCAGCTGGCAGGAAGCAGGAAGAGTGAGCTGCCTAGCACTGGCAAACTGGGTTTAGAAGCCCCAAACTCTGCCCCCAGTGATACATCTCCTCCAGCAAGGCTCCATCTCCCAAATTGCCACCAGCTGTGGGTTGGATATGAGACTTAATTACAAACACATGGGGCTATGGGGACACTTTACATTGAAATCACCACAGAGCCAAGGTATGGGGGGAAGGGTATGGGAAGTTGTTTAATAGGGTTAGGGTGTCTGGAGATAAATGGTAGTGACAACTATAAAAATATGAGTGTACTTAATGTCATTCAGCTGCACACTTAACATGGGTTAAATAGTAAATTTTATATTATATAAAATTTAAAAATTGTATGTGTTGGACTGGCAGATTGAGAAATTCTTGAGGTCCTAATATTCTGATTCATCATTAGATTCTTTGCAGTCTATTCTTCCCAATAACTATAGACCACTTGTTGAGTCCCTGATATATTACATTTGCTACTTGGTACTTGATATATTTAATATAATGCAACATACTGTAGTTACATACTACCATCTCCACTTAGAAAATAGACACCAGACTCTTTCTTCAGAATGGTTAACTTCTGAGTCTGTATCTCCCCTCTCCTGGTGCCCTTGAAGCAAGGAGGAACAGGGAAGATCTCTACTTTAAGCCTGAAGAGAGAGAATGAGAGAATGCCAGAACATCTTGCCACTACAAATGAACTCCAGATGCATTCCTGAGCTGTCAGGCTTTGCAAGCATGTGTCTTTAACCATTGAACCATCTCTTCATGTCCTTGTTAATTTCTTGGTGCTCCTCTTGGTAGTGTACGTGGGCTTGCTTCTAAGTGAGCTGCCCATCTCAAGTTTCTTTGGGTTCAGATTGTGGAGCCCCCATTGCCATGGTGCCTAGGAGACTCTCGAGGTAATCCTGAGCACCCCACTTTGTTGGTGTTCTGCATGCACTCAGCTCAAGTGTGAACATGCCCTTTCAAGAAAAAAGCTTTCAATAGTGTGTGCAAAACAAAAGAAAGAAAAGACTTAAATGACTTTTGGACACCAGATAGCTCTTTGTAAACGGGTCTTCATGAGTTCAGTGTCAATGAATCAGAACCATGTGCCGTAGCCCCCTCTTTGCAGACACTTAGATTTAAAATGGAAAGGATTTGGGGAATGAAGGAAAGCATGGCTGGGTTTTGCAAGAACCTGAATGAGAACTTCACAGAACAGAGGGCCCCAAACATGGTGTGATTTTTTTCCCCCTGCTCTAATTTCTTTCATCTCCAGCCCATGAGAGCTGCTTGATATATGGGACTGCACTTCCTTGCAGACACTGTGTTCTTGGTATTCCTTCTGTCCTTGCCAACAGACTTGTTATATTGTGGTTAAAACTATGCTCCACCAAAGCCATTTTGACTTATTCTAAGAAGTTCACAGACTTTGTTCTCATGACACCCAGGCTGTGGATGGCAGGAGCCGACTCTCTCTTTCAGTCTGTGCTGCTGCCATGAGTAACTGAAGGAGCCATCTTTCTGGCATCCTTTGGAAACTCACATAGGCTCTGTGAGCTTGGTCAAGTCGGAATTTCAGATCTCACCCTCAGCTTTTTCATCTGTAAAACGGGGGTTAACTCCTTCTTTTCTTGCTTCCAAATGTTGTTTGGGAGCCTTGAACAAATTGAGGAGCACATGGGAAAAAGCTGATGGTGTACAATAGATGGACCAGAAATAGGAAGAGTATCCAATGGGTACATTCAATTCATCTGGGAATAACATGCATTCCCATTCTTTTCTTTTGTGCTCAGAGAGGGTTAGGGTAGACTTCAAATTGGAAAGACATCAGGAAATGATTGGTAAACAGCTCCTTGCCTATCATGACCTTAGAACCTAGAACCTCTGAACTTGAAGAGTTTTGTGTGCATCTCTTGTTTACATTGGGGAAATCTAAGGGTCACAGGGGCAAATGAGTGGCTCACGTCATATAATAATCTCACTAAAAGTGCCATGATGCATGTAGCTGAGAGAAAAGGGTACGTCGTCAGGGAGATTATGAGGAGTGGAGGTCAGTGAGGTTAGAGTGTTTTATCAGCACCTGTATGTCAGTGTTACATGACTTACATGCCATTGTTTTTATATCAATAAGTACACACATATATAACATATGTATATATAATATATATTTGGTACTAGGAGTCAAACCCAGACTTGCTAGGCAAGTACTCTACCACTAGGTTATAACCTCAATCCAGTATCTTATATTTTTATATGTTTTTGTGCTTATTTATTCTTTTTGCACAGCTCCTGGTACAAAATAAATAATTGATAATAATTTCCTGACTGTGGAAATGAATGCAGAGTTCTAGGGAGAAGAAGGGAAGATCAAGGGAGAGCTCAGAATCCAGCTAAAGACTAAAGATGGATAGATAAACAACAGTAAAGGAAAGGAACCCAAACCAAACAAAAAGCCAAGCAAAGCAAAGTGATGTCAAGAATGCCTATGTGAGTAGGAAGGAACAAATCTTTATTTTCTTAAGGAAGACAGAGTCTTAAAAGAAAGTTAGATAATTCACATTTCTGCAAAAATAAAACAGAAACAAAACACAAGATAGATGCTTCTTGGTCTTCATGTGGGTAATTCTACATTTTCACAGTCATCCGCCCCTCCTGGAGTGTGTAGGCCAGCAACTCAGGCCCAGTGGAGACACTCCAGGCTCTGATTTGAGCTCCCAGAACAGGGATTGGCACGTGACCTTATAATTGAAGCCAACTCCAGGAATTCTACAGTATTGGATACATGAATAATGGATACGGAGACAGGATCTCTTTCTGTGTGAATTACTGGTCTGCAACATGGAGATTTGGAATCACCACTGGGCTTCTTTCCTGGCAAGCTGGGCGATGCTAGGAATGACGTCAATGGTCAGTAGGGAGTGGAGTGGAGAAGGGGAGCAGAGAGAATATATAACTTAAATTTCTGGGTTCAGCTAGACTATTGCAATGAGAGCCATCCTTACACATCCACATACCATGAGACAGTAAATTCTCTTTCTCCAAAAGGGACTCTGTCACTTTCATTCAAAAATGCTGACTACAGTTGGTAGGGAGCTTGGCAAGCTGTTTGTGTTGGGTGATGGAACTGTGTTGGTTGATCAAGAAGAATGGCCCGTTTGTGGCAGCCAGGGGGTGAGGGGTGGGGAGGAGTCAGCTTAGAGTGCTAAGTCATGGAGGAGAGGGGCAGTTGTGGGAAAGGCCAGCATCGCACATGACAAAATCTGGCCCACACTTGCTGGCCTAGTATCTATAAGACCCACCTGCGGAAGCCACCATTTGGATGATGCCAAATGTTCTCCAGGTTTGGTCAGTAGAAGCCAGTTGCTCTGAGTCCCAGAGTACACTAGGGTCTTCAAGTACATTTATTTTCTTTACTTTAGCCCTTTTTAGTTTAAATACAAACATTTTCCAAGACCCTCAAAGAGGCGGATGAAGTACAGAGTACTTTGTTAACTGTATGCAGACCTCATTGTTGCCCTTTTCATGGAGGCAGAGTATGCTCTCTTTTTTTGGGTTATTTATTTATTTATTTTTAATATTTATTGTCCATAATGAGTTACATTATTTAGTGGGCGAACCATGCGTTGTTATCCCGACTTCCCCAATTCCCCCCCTCCCCATCCCTGATCAGTTGTGTATCCTCCTTCGTGGGCTGTCTGTATTAGTCCTTGTGGCAAGGGATCCTGTATATCTTAGTACTCATCCCGGTCTCCTGGCCCAAGTCAGTTGTTACTGATGGGTGCTATGGCTCTTTTAAGAGGATCTTCGAGAAGCCATGGGCTTAGTGTGCCATCTCCCTAGAAAACTCTCGCAAAGTCACATGTTACTTTCGGAAGGTCAGTCACTGTCTTAATCTCTCTTCCTTCCACGAAGCATTGGAGATTCAGAATGGAGAAGAGTGTAAATGTGAAGTGAGAAGACCAAGTGTGGAGTGTGAGAGACATGGAGTGATCAGATGAAAAGCGTGGAGAGACTAGGCGTTGACAGCCGAGCGGAGCGAGAGGCCAGGTACAGGGCTTCCAGGGATCCAGGCAGAAAGCAGAGGCCATCAGCATGAGCCTCTTCCCCAACTAAAGAAACATTCCAGTAGCACTCGAAAGTATTCTGGCTTTGAGAAGGCACTAAATGAAAGCAAAATGTCAACTTGGCAGATACAAAGGATTTCTTCTTTTTCAGCACTGAACCTCAAAGGAAAAAAGATTTATATATATATATATATATATATATATATATATATATATATATATATATATATATATATATGTATGTATGTATGGGATTTTCAGAGAGAGAGGGGATGTAGCTCAGTTGGTAGAGGGTTTGCTTGAAATCCTCCTTTCAATCCTTGGCACCACATTAAACTAGATGTGGTGTAGCACACCTGTGGTTCCGGTACCACGGAGCTGGGAGTAGGAGGATCAGAAGTTCAAGGTCATCCTTGGCTACATTGTGTGTTCAAGGCCAGCCTGGGATACATGAGAACCTGTGTAGAAAACAAAAGCAACCACACGAACAACCCAAATAAACACAACAGCGAACAACCCTCTAGAGGACTTTGTATAACATAATGTATGGTCTCCAAAGAACACAGAAGCACTATTTCTGTGTTTATTTCATCTCTTGACTTTCAGCCACTCACTAGATAGAAATTCTGATGGCAAACTAAGGCCATGTGGGCTGACACACCATCTGGGTGACCTCATTTATACCAATACTGATTAGATTTAGGGACCTTCTGGAGGGACATCTGCTAAATTAGCCAGTGATATACATCACCATGCACAGAGAAAGTTATGTGCTAGCATGATTTTGGTTTGTAGAAGGCATTAAATGAAAGTGGGAGAAGGCTGAGGTGGACCTTGGATGGTAGGTAGGAGGGGAGGGCAGGGTAACTTTGGATCGTAGAAGTAGAGAAGGAAAAGGCAGGTGAAAGGGTTCAGGTGCATGTAGCTGACTATTCAACCAGGTTGTGCTTGAGACCATAGACTTAGCTCCAGATGTCAGCAAGCTTTTCCTAGTATATAGGTTCCCTAACACAGTGTTGGTACAGAAAGGCTAGACTCGAAAGGCCACCTGTCAGAAGTGAGAGGAACAACATGACCTCACATTCTTCATGACGTTATTTCTAACCCCAACACTCAGATAAACAGTCACACTTATGACTCAGCACAAGTGAAAAATGTTTTTTTCAAACCCGAATGTCATCACTTACTGATTGCAAAAACTCTCCACTCTTTTCCTAGAAAAGACTGTAGCAATCTTGCTATATTCTTGTGCAAACCCCTCCTCTATCAAGTCCTCTGATCATGTACTTCGACTGGTTACTCTGCATAGGCAGTCTTAAACTTGACCTCTGGGTTGTAGAGATCTTATTCAGGTTCCTTACATCCCCAGCCATAGTGCAGACTCTGCTTATTAGACACCACACTGTTGGCTAAAATCTCAGGTGTGCTTTCGGGATATCTTTCATCTATGTTACAAATCCCATGAGCTTCTATTGACATTTGTGAGGATTTTTAAATTATCCTAAAGGAGCTTGGGAAAGGAAATGAGGCGCAGGAAAGAGATGACAGAAACTATTCAGAAGGGATTTGATATTGATGATGAGGTCACAACAAGTTCTAAAAAATAAGTGATGCTGGGGCCTAGGCAGGAAGGTGGAGGGAGGGCTTGGAGTGGGCGTACACTATCCAATCTCCAAACCCACGAGTCTTGGTAGATGGGAGAGAAGAGGAGTGACAAGCTGGATCTCCATTAAGAGACACTATGGAAGATGCTCGAGTTGTGGAGGGAAGTTTTGTTGCTATCTTGGAAATTTCTCAATGGAAAACCAACAAAGAGAACAGAGCACTGTAAGTAGAAGTCATGTGTCTAAGGCCAGAGAGTATCAGAGCTGAGGTTAGAACCTCAGAAGAACCTAGAAGCCATCAGAATGCATGGCCTCAGGTTGTTGTGAGCATCCCCAGCATGTGTTACCATTTCCTTCTCTCTGCTTGGGTTTGGGGTGTATGTCCGTGGATGAAACAGTGTTAGGTGCACCACCTCTGTGTCTTTTGTCAATTTGCTTTTGCAAACTTGCTGAAGGCTGCAAGTGTGGGAAGTGAGAGAGTTGGAGTCCAGGGGAGCTGGGACTTGCCTGGGAAATTCCCCCTGATTGACAGAAGAGGAGAGCACATGCTACAAACTTGACTCCTGGTGTCTTAATGAGCTGAAAACCAGAGCTACTGGAGCATCCTGAGACCCCTCCATGGTTGCAAGAGCTAAGAGACAGACTAGGCTCATGATGCATGAGAACTTCTGGTGCCAGGCTGGGCCGGCATGCCGCCAGCAGGCTGGGCTGTTCAGATTTCAGAAACAAGGGCAATGATATCCATGGAATCCTGCTGCAGCGGAAACTCGGCTCCAGTATACTGTGTAAGTTACACACTTCAGCTTCTTCCGAGACAACACAAATCCTCTGTGGTCACTCGACCTCATTCTGTGGCTTTCCCACCATGGGTTTGGCTCACATTTTACCAACCCTTTTCCCAGGAGGCCCTGGCCTCTTTCTGTCCCCATAATTTGTGGAAAGCTCCTAAAAGAACCCCAATCTCTGTCACCATCTTTGCCGGCACTCCCTGGTTACCTGGTTGGAAGTAGAAGACCGGACTGTATACACTTTTCTTTGCTCTCTTTGAACATCACAAAATATATATACAATGACAGCCTCAGAGCTCAGTCTTTCCTTGTTAATTACCCCCTCCAACGGGGTCTTTAAGTTTATAATTATTGGAAGCCCTTTGGGATGGAGGGTTGGGTACAACAGCAGGTATTCAGGGACAATGACAAATGAGTAAGGTGTCAAGAGAGATTGTTCAAATAAACAGTTGGATGACTGCAAGTATGGCCTGAACACCTCAGATCTCTCTCTCCCCTCTGTTATTTTACCCCTCCACAAGAGAAGATTAAGTTTGCTGTGAACATGAGCTGATGAAAAGAATTCAAATAGTACTTTGAATAAGACCCCAGTCAGACCCACAGGAGAGCTACAAATTGCTTTTGGAGACACTGGTCTCCTTTACAGAAAACAAGCATAAAACCCACATATCTTCTTTCTATAAGGTACTAACTTGTAAATTAACCTTTAATGGTGTATAAATGATGTTCTCAAAGAACTGCTTATGCAGCTATATTTATGATCTAGAAAATTGCAAATATTTACAAGATTATAGGTGTTAATGGTCTGTCAAAAATGTTTGTATATTGTACATACATTAAACTTCGGGCTCAGACCACCCTGGTATAAAAGACCACCACTCTCTAGTCCCATATAGTGTTTCTCTTTGATTCCATATATGCCAATCCCTATAATTAGCCTGCTCCCTAATATAGATCAAGTCTACTTTATGGGGAATTCTCACAATCCCTTTCATTTCATTTCAATCCAGTACCCAGGCCGTCTATGTAAACTATTTGCTAAGTAGTCCAGAATGGCCAATCCATCTTACGTCAGCAGTGGCCTATGAACTTGTCCATCTTGTTTCAGTGTGGGCCTCACTGAAGGGCCCAAGCGCCTGTTGTTTGAGAGTCTTCCGGAAATAAAATTAAGCAGACACACAGGCTCCCAACCCATGCCCCACCATTTCAGATGGTTGGTTGTCGCTCTCCTACATATACATCAGCCAAGGGCATCATCATTCATTTCAAAGACTGGTCCTTATTAAAATGGCACTTTCTCCAAGGTGGTGACAATGAGAGCAGACACAGACAGAAAAAACAAACCTGTTTCCTCCTGCAATTGTAAATCCTACCATGACACTTGTGACTTGTCTTTCCACCATCCAGGAGCTCTATTACTGTTCCATGGGAGGGGGAGCAGGAAGAAAAGGAACGACTGAAAAGGTCACAGGTTGCTTTGAAACCGTTTTTCCATCATAGTTTATGATCTCATTTGCACATTTTCATTAATGTCAAACTGTTTTCAGGGCTGTCTCAAGATGTTCTTTTCCCCCCAGGGGGCCCAATAGTGCTTCTGCCTGGTAGGAATTTATAGAGCAAGTTCACTTTCAAATGCTAAGAAAGGAGGAGCGCCTTCCCACCTACACCGATAAAGACGTGCAGGAATATGGTTGCTCAAAGTCCTGGCATGAAAAGATTAACTTCTGAATTTTTATATAGATCTCCAAATGGATATTGGCCTCCTGCTCCATGTCCCCATGTGATCCTCAGAAACAGAGCAGGGAAATGATTAAAAAAATCAGTTTTCCCTTGAGCTCTTGAACTAGCCTTGAGGACACATACTTATTTTCTTGAAAACAAAGTAGGTGTTTGGGTGGTTGCGCGGGATTGAAACCATCAAAGTCTTGCACTGAACAGGCCGGATGGTTTCAGGTCCCAAATGAGGATCAGAAAGCCCCAGATAAAGTGTCGGGGGCTTGGTTGGTGAGCAATCACTCCCCTTCTGTTCACTTTAGCCTCCCTGGGCTGTTTCTCAGAACTACTCTGTCTTTTGACTTGCCTTGCATTTGAGAAAGATTTGTAAAATTATACTAGGATTCTAGAAGGGCTCGGATGTGGAGAATTCCGCAGGCACTGTCCGGGAAATCTTTCCACTTTGAAGGGCATTTTAGATCCCAAAGGCTTCAGATTCCCTTTGCCTGATGCTAATTGTGCTGGCATCCCCAGATGAAAGCATCCCCAGATGGGAAGAAATGGGCTTTCTTGGGATATCTCCCTCAGGTCAGCAGCCTTCATGGAATTTCAGAGACAACCTGTCTCAGACTGTAATGAATTAAATAAAGGTTGTTGCCACTCAAATGCCACCAGAAGAAGGTTTCTATGGCATGTTTCTTGCTATGGTAGTTTCTGATCAGGACATTACTCCTTATGACTGCATGCAGGATACAGACAAGATGGTTAAAATCAGGTATCTCGGGTATTGATTGGAGAGGAAGATGATAAGGTCCGTGACAAGTGGACCTGATTTGGAGGAGGGTAAAAGGACCAGATTGTGACAGTTCAGGTAACCTCCAAAGAGTGGGAGGTGTCTAGCTAGAGCTAAAACCTAGACGCTAAAATTGAGGTATGAACCAACCACCTGTCTCCCTGCCCACCTAGGGCAGCAAATATTCACTGAACAGATCATCCTGTCTCTCTTCCTCACATGGCAGGCCAGCAGAAGGACCTTTGAAATTCCAGAGCTTGGGTAAGCCCCCCCCCAACCACAGCCTAATGGCTGTGGTGGTGGTGGGGAGCTCGGGGTTCTTTCCCACATGAACCTTTCCTTCTCATGATGGGAGCCCTCTGATATCTTTCCTTCTTCTATTTGTGTGACTAACCAGCAGAGATTTTGCTAAAACCTCTCCCTCGTTTTCTCCCCACACTGGTGGCTGGAGAACTCTGTAACTCCCCATGTTCCCTTGAATAATAAAGTCTCCCACTAAACCTTAATATTTGGTTGTCTATGATTTTAATTCTTTAACTTTGTAGACAAGAATTCAGGTACTCCTTAAATTTTGGGGTGCATTGGAATTTTTGCTGGACATTATCTAAATTCTAATCCTCAGTACACCTCGCTACGAGGTCATGGTGTATTCTATTCAGGTGTCAAATGAGGACACTTAAAAGTAAACAGAAGAGGAAGGGAGGTTCCATTTAGGGACAGATTTCAATTACATACATCAATATGAAAGGTACCAGGAGGGCTGGAGAGATGGCTCAGAGATTAGGAGCACAGGCCTGGGGGACCGCTACCCTTAGATCCTCAACTGGATGCGTCCTCACACATATGTAACCTGTCCAGTTAGAGTGAGTCATCCAAGCTTGTGGACAAGCATGGGGTGTCACATGGACACACACATGTGCGTAAGCCGTATGTCACACATATGTCACATGGTGCACAGGCATACCCATGCAAAATCAAATGCTCCTCCTAAGAGGTACTGTTAGCTTTTCTATTGATTCTGGAAAATAAATGTCCAAACAGCCATCTGTATTCTGTCGGTGTGATCACAAGAGAGAGGCATATGTTCACCTGCAGGGTCATTCCTATTTTATGAAGCAAACCCCATCTTAAAATCAGGGAGCTGCCTGGACTCCAGGCAGGTGAGGCTGTTTGAAGCCTGGAGGCTCTCCCTAGTGGTGTTTGTGAGGGAGCTGTCTGCAGTGGCCTCACAACCCGACTTCTGCTCCGTCTGGTGAGGTTGGCAGGGTCTGTGGGGGATTCATCAATTGTTTCAAATTATTTCTTTTACCATTATGGGTTTGGCAAAATCCCAGACATACTTTACCAAGTGTGTGTGTGTGTGTGTGTGTGTGTGTGTGTGTGTGTGTGTTTCCTGCTTCTTCGTGTTTAAATCCCATGTGTATTTCAAATGCACTCCGTATGTTACTGATTCATTTACACTTAACTCATCAAAAATGCTGCTTGGGACAAATTAGATGATGCCAAGGAGAAGTATGGTCCCTTTTAAGGAACGTGTGAGAAGCCTTTCCCCTCCCTGCTCCTATTTGCCAAGTGCAGTTCAAAGTCAACTCACCTCCCCTGATCCCAAACTCCCCCCCCCAATTTTTAATCACATTAGAAAAGGAAATTCCAAGGAGTACTAAATTTGGGGAAATTCTTCATTCCTTTCTCTTTCTGTCTCTCCTTTAAAAATCTTGTGTATTTTAAGGGAAATCGAATCCATGTGCTTCTGATTCATTTACACTCAAATCATTAAAATGTTTTGAACAAACCACTTGGTGAACAGAAATGACTGTGAACCTTCTTTTATTATTATTTCTTCTACAAAACAGGATGTCACAGTGGGAAAGTCAAATAGCCAAAGGTTTAAATTTGGCCTGATAATTCTCAGGCTGCCATCATCTAGATAAATCTATTCATGCTCATCCTCCCATGGGACCCAGGGCAGTGCTCTGCTTGTATGGTAGATGCATATTCATAATTGCATATAATCAGCTAAATTACATCTGTGAGGAAGTTGCTTCCTATGAGTAATTTGAATGGTGTGTGTGTGTGTGTGTGTGTGTGTGTGTGTGTGTGTTCACAAGGACTGCTACATTAAATCTCTTCTGGACCTTAAATATACCTGGTAAGGTGAGATTTTACAAGGGGAACCATATGTTGAGAAACGGGAGAGACGTGACCTGGTACTATTTACGTATTTGTCACAGCATGGATGAAAACCACATGGGAAATACTTTGACTAATTCCAGTGAAAGACTAGCTCAGGTCACTGGACCAGTATCCTGTGTCCCCTGGCATAGCAGAAAGACAGTTGCTGCTGTTCTTTCTCTTCCTCCTCTGTGATGTGCTCCCTTCCTCTTCCAGCTCTTCTCTTTACCCCTCCCTCCATTCCCTCACCTCCTCTTTTCCCTCAGGGGGAAACAGTCAGAGAGCCAAAACTTGGTCTTGGATATTGACAGCTGGATCCCAAAGTTAGGTCCTTTTGTCCCTTTGACCAAAAAGTCAGATGCAAAGATATGGCCTTAATGTATATTTGTCTCTCCTAATCCTAGACACTGTTCTAATGTCGTGGGATCAACTGCTCTCATTTCTCAGGTAGGGACATGGTGATTTGGAATGATACCACAGAGGTCATGAACAGAAGAGAGGAACTTACATGCGGCCTTTCATCAAACACTGCGGTTACCTTACATAGTGGACTGGTGTACATATGAATATCACCTGTGTCTCTATAGCCTCAAAATAGAGATAATAACAGTATCTACAAAATAGAGTTATTCTGAAGATTACATATGATACTCTATACCATAATATCTGGATCTAATGGTTACTTTACACACAGCTAATATTTTTCTACTCTCTGTGTCTCTAAAACTGTGTTAAGTTCATCAGGGCAAAGGAACGTTTCTACCATTTTGTGAATGCCCTGTGTCTGTCTCCCAGCCCCTCAGCCCCAGTCTCACCCAAGGGTGCAAAGATCCCTCATGTTCCTAGCTCTGCTGCAGAAAGTATGTGGTACCAGTAAGGAATTCCCAATAAAACCCACATATCCTGTGAGCATGGAAAAACAAAGCTGAGGCCTTTGCAGCGGCCACTCGTTAACGTGGTTATTTTCACACCCGTAGCTTCGTGCTGCCTTTGAAATATGATTGTTATGCCATCGCAGCACATTAACGTTTCTAACTTAGACCATGAGTTTGAACGTTTCTAAAAGTTCACCTATCAGGTGAAACCATCTGAAGCCCATTAGAATTGTAGAATGGAGATTTCATGGCAAATGAACCGCTCTGTCATTTTAATGGAAGCATCATGTGTGCACGAGCACGGAGGTAAATCCAGCAGCCCTGCTTCACCCAGCTCTTCTGACGCTGAAATCCTAAACCTCAAGCCAAGAGACCTTCATCAGCCATGTCACCATGTGCTTTCGAAGCTGTTACTTCTGTCTAGATTTCCTCAGAGCCTCTGTGGAGGGATCCTGAGGATTCTAGGGTTGGATCCAAATAGGAACAGGCCAAGCAGCAGACAAAGTGCTCTTGGAAGAGAGTCAGAGGTTGTTGGGAGACAAGAAGATGACTCCTAAGGTAGGCTTCCACTCCAGTGCTGGCATCCTCGCCCCGAGTCCAAGCACTGCCTGAAGGATCTCATGGTAACCTGTTTTCCGTATCCAGGCTGACACATTCCTTTGCAATTAATTTCTTAGCTTGTCTAAAGGAGAGTATAGCTCTGCCTGTTTGTATGGTGCCAAACATCTGGACTGGAAGCTGGGGAAGGCAGATCCCTGGACTGGCCCCACGCCTCATTTGCTTGTGGCCTGGAGGGTCAGTGGCTGAGAAAATGGGCGAGGGCGGTAAGGAGGGCATTGACATTGAGAGCAGCTGAGGGCAGAGTGCAAGGTTTCACATGCTGTTGGGAAAATGTTCCTACCGTGTTGTCTGAGTGTCTGCATGCCCTGAGCCAGTGAATTAATTGACCTTTCTTTTTTTTCTAGATTCATGAGCAAGATGAAGACTATTAATGTTTAAGGGCCAGTGAAAACTAATGGTGCACCATGTCGTATTAATGTGGCCAAGCTTGTATGTAATTCCATCTGCAGGCAGAGAGGAAGGGTCTCCTCTAGGTCCTCTTCACGTCGGCTTTACTTAATAGAAAAATAGCATCTTTGTTCCCAGTACCACGACATCATCACCATCATAACCTCCTCGTCATCATTGATGTAAACTCTTAAGTGCTTACCATATCCAGGCACTTGACCAAGGCTTTTATATGATCATTTCACTTACGCTACAATGTGCCCTTGAAGTTGGTCACATATTAATAAGGTCATAACATAGTGATCTTAGCCAAGACCCAGAGTAGATCTAGAAACTAACTCAAAATACTGTGTGAATCAGTTAAGGAAATCCAGGCCTTTGAATGAATGGATGAATAAATAAATCAACAAATGACAAAGGTCAATTCTGACTTGACTCATTTCAGGGACTTGATCATTTTGGGAGACAGTATCATTTGGCAAAAGAACTAGATTTGGGTTTGAATTCAAGATATGGCACATTCTGGATACCTGGCTCAGTCTGACAACTATATATCATGAACTCAAGTCTCAACCCGTAAAATAAAATGGGAATATTAGCAAGTTCCGAAATTTACGATCAAACTATTTTTTTTTCTTTTGAGACAAAAGGTCTCCTAGAGCCCACCCACCCTGGCCCTGGACTTGATATGTAACCAAGGATGGCCTTGAACTCTTGATCCTCATGATTCTACCTCTCAGGTGCTGGGACTACAGCCATGTAGCACCACACCAGGCTTAAGAATTTTTCTATATAATATATAAATTGCCTGTTGTATAGATTGTCCTTACTACATGGTATATGTATTACCACTTGAACTGTTGATAATTGCGTGTACCCTGAGACTATCATTTACAGAAAGAAATCCAAGACCAGGCAGTTTACCTTTTTATTCATATCTCCTGTCATGTTTAGACTTTCAGAATGTGAGACACCCCTCTGTTCCTCTTTCCTTCTAGCTTGAGGCATCCCATAATTCTCTATCAAGTAGAACCAAGCTTCATGCGTCCCACACTCCTTTCATGAGGATAGAGAACTGTAGGACCATAGGCTTGTGTCTGTCAGAAGGAAAATTCTCAGGTTTCAGGAGACAAAAAAATGAAATTGTTTTTATTATTTTGTAATTGGCAAATAATAATTTCTTTCCATCTTACAAATAATAGATTAAAGTCAGCGCTACTCTACTTATTCATAAAGTGTCTTGATTAGAGGCCTTGAAAATGCCTTCATTAACCTCTTGGCAGGCTGTCCTCGTACTCACTCTAGCATGGGCCACAGGCAATGTGGGACAACAAAGGGACTCAGAATGGAATGCCCCCCCCCAATTCAGGAGGTGCTCAGCTCATGGCACATTGTGTTCTTCAGGTAAAACAACCAGCTCTTAATCTTTCTCTATGGCAATATTGTCATTTCTATATAAATTCCTAACAGTCAGTCATGGAGTAATGAGAAAACATAATGGAGATCCTACGTAGGCCTGATGGTCTCGGGTGGCAACATTTAATAAGTATGTATGGAAGTTGTGTGCTATACACACTAGTCCACTGAAAAGCTGAGCCAGTCACAGAGCACAATGGGTTATGTGCCACACTGACCTTGCTTTGTGAACAGGCTGCCTTTCCATGAAGGAGGGCACTGATTCCATTTCCACTAAATAATCAATCTGCGCAATCCATTCTGATTTCTTTGGGGGAGTATGACAGCAACAGAGATGTGCTCTGCTTTCTTGCATGGGTCTCTGTGTGTGATATGTATGCATGTTCTAAAGGTGTGGGTGAATGCAGATGTGTGTTGGTGGTGTGTGTGCATGTGGGGTGGCAGGGTTAGATGGTGGGTGTCTTCCTCTCTGGCTTCTTCACCTTACTTTTATGAGACAGGGTCTCACACTAAACTTGGACCTCGTAGATTCAGCTAGACAAGCTAACCAGCAAGTGGTGGGGATCTTGCTGTTTCTGCCTCTCCCCAGAGTTGGGATTAAAGGTATGTGCACCATGGCATTTTATAATGGTGCTGGAGATCCAACAGGAATGTGTTGAGCTCATTACCCACATTATCTCTCAAGTCCCACTCTTTTCTTTTTTAAAAATATTTTATTTATTCATTTTCAAGCAGAGATACACACAGAGAGAGAGAGAGCGAGAGAGAGAGCACCATGGTCACCACCTTGTGGGTCTGGCTTATGTGGGTCCTGGGGAATTGAACCCGGGTCCTTAGGCACTGGAGGCAAGTGCCTTAACCACTGAGCCATCTCTCCAGCTAGCACTCTTTTCTTTTTAAAATTCTATTTTTCACAAAGAATATCCCCAACTTCTCTGCCAGAGCCTAAAGAGAGTGATGAGAATCCTTCTCCATGGTGAGTTTCGGAGACTGAACACATGACCTTGGCATTCAGGTGTTTGTGCAACACAGGAAGCCAAGTAAAGTGGCACTTATTTCCTGCCTTCTTCATCCCTTGGTACCCCAAAGCACCAAGATTTTTTTCCAGTGGGTTCTAAAGCCACCAGATCCAGGATTAAATCCAAATCCAAAGACAAAACCACCAGGGTGTCTCCACCAAAACACCATTAACACTGTCTGGTCTAAAAGAACGCACAAACTGTGATCAAGGGAAGGAGTGAAAGGGAGAGCTTCTTTATCTGCTGTCCTTTCGTGATCTCAGACCCTTGTGTAAACATTCACTGCTCTTTTCATCCTTTCATCTTCCTCTCGCTGACCCTCCTTTACAGCGTTCACTTAAGCCTTAAGAGTAGTGGATGGATTTCAGACCTCTGATGGATCTAGGGACCAGAGGCGTGGTGTTCAGAAAGGGATAGAGAAGCAGGGTCTATGTGTGAGGACTACCACGCATTTATAACCAAGGCCACAGCTGGATTGCTCCCTGCCTGAGCACAAGTCTTCTCTCACATCCCAGATACCAGGGATCCAGGGATCATGTCTCTTTATCCTTCTTATCTCTGTTTTGTGATGTTCTACCCTAGAGGGGCCGAGGTCCATGGTCACAGATGAAGCTTGGATGGGCGCCTTCTTCTGAATTTCCATGGTGCAGAGGGGTCAGGAAGCTGACCAAAGAGGAATTGGAATGAGAAACCTCCTCCTTCTCCTGAGGACCTCATGAGTGTTAGAAAAATTGGGCAGCATGCAAGAAGAACAGAGACACTGGAGACAGCCAATGGCAGGGACTCGGGGAAGTTCTGTGGGAGAGGAGTGTGGCTGAATGTGGACAATTCACCAGCCTTCGCACAGAGGTGCAGTGCACATAGGCACGGTCATCTGAATACTTCTCTGTGACTTTCACTGAGGAAAAACTCTGACTCTGGTTTCTCTACATACGAGCACCTTGTAGTCATGCAATACTGGCATAGTCATAATTTTAAAATCACTGAGAACATCCAGGCTGATATCTGATCAGGGGCTGGAGTGCTTCAGGTAGTCCAGTGAAGAGCTGACCCACTGATTACATTACATTTCTGTGGTTGGGATGGGGATGGAGTAGATGCTCATACAGAAGATTTATTTATTTGCCTCTATTCTTCTGAACATTTTACAGCACAGGTTATGTGCGGCCATAAATAGGCTGAACACAGTTCCTACTGGGAGTGAACAGCAAACTAAGAAATGAGCACTTGTGCAATGAGGGAGCCTGGGCCTGGGGGAGACAATCAACAGCTATTAAATTCGGCCAAATATTCTACTCAGTGAGGGGAGACCCTTGATTGGAACTGGGGATTTAGGGAGATATGCACCAGATCCCATACTCTTGGGCGCCCAAGAAAAGATATACTATGCGAACGTCTGACAGGGAGGCTACTAAAAACAGAAACATTTTAATTTTCACAGAAGACTACTGAGCCAGCAAAGACCTTCTCTCCTCATATCTGGCCTCTGGATTCTTGATAGGATAAATGACCTTTATAGTCTTCAGTGTTCTATCAATTAGTTCCTATTACAAACTTGGAATGTTCTGTAAGGCTGTGCATTAGTGTGAAGACACTTGGGTGAAATGCCCAAGAATACAACATTGGGCTGATTGCATTAAATACCTCACAGGTGCGATTTAAGGAAAGAAAGACTTATTTTGGCTCATAGTTCAGAGGACACAGTCCATCATGGTGCAGATATCACAGTGACTGGTGTGGGAGGAGCTTGCAGGGAGGCTTGTTCACATCTTGGCAGATCTGGAAGCAGAGATCTCAGGCCAGAACCAGAAATCTGCCCCCATCAATCTACTTCTGCTAGCCAGGCCACAATCTCAAAGGTTTCATGACCTCCCGAAATAGCACCACTGACTGGGAACCAAGTGTTCAAACACAGGGGCCTATGGGAGGAATATTTCACCTTCAAATAACAACACTGTTATTTGTTCTGGATTACTCATCTCCTTGATGTAAGTATGGGCCTCCAATGAAGCCAGTTGACAGTGAACTATACCCTTGGACTGTAGTTCCCTTGACCCAGGCATTACCCACTAATGGCATGCAGAATGACTCAGAAGTAACCTGTGAAGATTTGCTCTTGAGTCTGTAGAACCCACACCTTCTCTAAAGACCAGAGGGGGAATGTCATTGGGTACCAAAGGCATTCCTGTTTATCCCAAGCCTCTAGACCTTAGGATCTGATGCCTGTCTGACACTAGGAGGTACATTTATGGGTGATCTGAACTCAGTGGATGGATATGCTTCCTTTACCAAAGCCATTTCTCATCTAATTTCTCTCACTCTTCCCTCTCACTCCAGATTCCCTCAATTATTTTTATACTACTGTATGCATTTCAAGTTAAAAAAAAACTCTTAAGAAGTAAGAGTTAGTCAAACAAGCAAATAAACAAATGCAGATGTCCGAGAAATGCATTTAAATAACTCGGTTGCAGACTCAAAGCCCTCATCTAATCTTTAATGCAAAAAAGATATTGCCAAGAGTTTGAATCATGTTTTTTTTTTATTGATTAGCTGTACAACTTTAGAAGGAACACACTATTCCCCTCAGGTCATCTGTGGATTCATTTACAGAGTGAAGATGTAGAAATGCACGGGTTTCAAGGTCCTTTTCAACTGTGAAGACCTTAGATTTTCAAGGCAGCTTACATTTTCTGCACATACACGTCATCACCTCCAGAGGTTCTGAGTGGCAGGTGGAAGGCAATTTGGGATTCTGAGTTCTGTGGCTAGGCTGGAGTCTATACTGCACAAGAAAACACCTCATAGCTACTAACCATGTGCCAGCTTGGTACCTTCCTCAAGGACTTTATAATCTAATAAGCATTCCTGAATTTCATTCTCTTCAAAAACCTAAAGGTACTGGGCACATAGTAAGTGCTTGCTGATTATCTGCTAAACACGTAAATGGAGAGAGGAAATGAATGTAGGAACACGTTCTTGGATAGCTTTTCTAGATTGAAATTCTTCAATATATCTACCCATCTATTTCTTCCTATGGAAATCAGAAATAACAGGCTTCTCCTCCTTCCTTTTCCTTCCACCCCTTCACTACCGCCTCTTCTCACTCCTTCTTCTCCTCTTCCTTTCTGGCCATCTTTTCTTTCCCTTCCTCCTCCTTGTCCTTTTCTCCTCCTCTTTTTCCCCCCTTTACCCTCTCTTGTTAGAATATGCATTTCCACATTAATTCTCCAACTTCATCTGGGGTGGGGTGTAAAACAAATGAGTTGTGGTGAAGTGGTCAGTCTTCAGTAGCAAAGCAATAAGGAGGGGACAATGCTGTAGCTCTGGGAGGGACACTTAATTTGGAAACTTGAACAATAGGGAGAGAATCTTTTGGGTAGTGAGAAATGGAGACTCCTTGCTAATTTCTTAACAAAAGTCACTGGTGGTCTAAATGCAACCAAGCCAAAATTTGGCTCAACTAGAATGGAACCCATCTCTCCAAAGAGATCAGCTTTACTTTTTAGGGAAATGACTATAACTTGAAAGCAGCATTTGTTTCTTTCTTTACTCTCCGAGTTATTGATTACACTTTCAGAAGTCCCACTTATAAGCTTCAGTTGAAGCATTAGTTTACACCATCACAAAGCTGTGCTAATTTCTCAAGGGTAAGGAGACCAATGAAAGAAATACTGAGGAAATAGAGTTGGACTTCCTTTGGAAGAAAGAAATGAGCATTTTTTTTATTAACAAGGCTGTTTTTTTTTTATTAACAAGATTGTATGTGGCTATTGTGAGTGGTTTCAATGCCTTTTTGGAAAGAGGTAAAATATTAATATTTTCAACAAATGGAATGATGTGACAGGTTTAGCTCACTTTCCAACTTTCCTACCAGGGAACAACTGTTTGAATTGTGTAAAAGTAATAAAGCCTCAGGTGATAATCAGTGGGAGCTACGCTATTTTAAGTATATGAGCATGCATAATTGTCTGTTGTATTCAACAGGGAAAGTTGGGCTTTCAGAGCACATTTCCTAATCAACTGTGAGCTTGCCAAAGCGAAATCACTTAACTCTTCAGGGTGTGTCTTCCCCTCTCGGCTGAGAGAAGCGGTGACATGATGCATAGAGCTACTTTGTGTGGCAGATTCCAACCAGATGCTTGAAGAACAAATACACTATGGGAAGAAATTTGTCTTGGTTCACTTTTTTTTTGAATAACAATGCCAAACTCTCTAGATGAATGCAATATTAACGAATGATAAATGCTTGTCTGTGTGTATGTGTGATCACCTCTTCCCTTACTCTGTCCACCACAGACACTACTAATCAACTCTGCTTTTCTTTTTCATGATCTGGGACTTGACTTCAGGGTCACTTTTATTTCAATAGTTCATATGTAAGGTAAGTTATTCGCTATGCATTTTGAGACAGGAAAGATGTACCAGGGAGTCTAGGGAATGGTTTAAAGTAGCTACATCTCAACACTGACTGAATTTTGAATAAAGAATACAACTGGGGCTTTCAAACCCAAGCTCTCAAAGGCAGTAAAAAGCAGAGGATCCTTGGCTAATATTATTTATTCTGTTCTATTTTTTTTTTTGGTGAAGGATTTGCAAACAATGGGCTTCTGTTCCTATGAAGATACAAAGATCTAATTGTCAAGGGAGGCGAAGTAAGCAGAGCTCTGATGTCCTTCACATGCTCCACCCCTGTATAAATACATAGAGCGAAGCTGATCTGCAGAAGTTTGGTTCATTTCCTGGAAAAGTGCTGATGATGATGCAGCAGAAAATCCAGAAGCCCTGGGAACGTCCCCAGTGGCTCACTTTCAGCGGGCACAGGGAAGAGAGAAATGTCTATTCTCTGGTTTCTCTTGGTGGGACAAGTCAACAGGCCCATGGCACTGATGTGGCTGATGGTGTGCACTGAGGTCTCATGACTTCTGCTTTTGTCTGTCACACCCCTCTAGTTGTTGGTTTCTAGGATCTCTGTCCTGTTCCTGTATCCCTCCAGTAGCACATGCTGCTTTCATGTAAACCTAGAGATCTACTTGTGACAAATTTGCCCAACCTTGAACCCTGTCCAGATTGTCTTGCCTATCCCAGGCCTTTTGTCCTTCCATATGGGGCTTAGGATGAGTTTAGGAAGTTCTTGAATAATCCTTTTGGGATGCTTAATGGGCTTCCTTTGAAATGACAAGGAAGGTATTGTCATTTTGAGACTCTGTGCACAAACAGGACATATCTGCCCTCCACTCAGATCTACTTCCTGGCTTTGATAAATAGTGTGTGTGTGTGTGTGTGTGTGTGTGTGTGTGTGTGTGTGTGTGTGTATTCCTAGGTACAGTGTGTATTCCTCTGTGCAGGGTGTGTTCATGCATGTGGATATGCATGTGTGCAGTGTCTGTGGAGACCAGAGGACAGCTTCAGGTGTCCTCAGGAATGCCATCCACCTTTTTTTGAGAAAGGTTTTCTTGTTGGCCTGGATGGAGCTCACCAAGTGAACCCTAAGGATCTCTTGTGTCTCTGTCTCCCCAGCACTGGGATTACAAGAGTTCTAGCATTTTCACATGGATTCTGGGAATTGAACTCAGGTCCTCATACTTGCAAGGTGAGCACTTTGCTGACTGAACTCTCTCCCTGCCTTACTTTCCTGACTTTGAACAATTTGACTTGCATTTAGGATGAAATTAAGGATTCATTAATGGCTGGTTTTAGGATACTCTGAGCTATTTAACCAGCCTGTGGATGACTTGGAAATTTCCAGTTCCATCCGTGCTGCTCTCACATGGGAATGTTCTCAGAGTCTTCCCTTTGACTCTTGTCTTCATCCCTCCAGCCCAACTCAGGTCAGTTGTCACTGATCTCGCTTGCTTGTCAACGATGGGCAGCCTTTCCCTCAGCAGTGGCTGATTTCCCCACTCTCTTACTCATGCTTCCTGGGATGGCTCTGCACAAAACCATGGCTGCTTCCAAGACAACTGTGACAAGCATGAAATCGATTTCCAAGTCAAATGTTATAAAACAAATTCTCAGAACCTCACAGCAAATCTTCCACTGGTGGTTACCTCTGGGGAGGGTCCTTCAGTAAAGAAGCCTGGTTTTGGCCTTAGATTGTTGAATGCTATCTATTGTGTTTAAAGGGTCTGGCTTTGATCAACCGCTGCCTTCCACCTACATAAAAATAGTCTTTTAATGCCTTATAAAGTTGAACTGATCATTAAATGATGTGTTAAAGCTTACATTCATTTGACAAATATTTCTTTCTCCAGGCATATCACGTGAGAGACGTGGTGAAGTAACTGGCCCAGATCACTGTATGAGACATGGAAACTCTGGTCGTTGGTGGTGAACGCTGATGACTAAGAGGCAGACGACATTTTGGAGAACTAGTGACAAACAGATATTGGTTGCACAGAAACACACTCTTTGCAGGGACTTGTCTATTCCTCTCCTTCTGCTTATGGGTGCTATGCACCAGCTGGGTTCAGAGACCCAGTACACTGCATAGCCTGCTCCATGTCTCTGAGTTCCTCTATATATGGAGATCACCATCCCTACCAAGGGAGCTTGGTGAGTCATGGAAGGACAGGACAGAAGCTCAGCAGGGTGTTTCCTTGGCCCATGCTCCTGTAGATCTTGGGCTTACCAACTTCTGAACATACCATGTTGCTTTCTCCTGAAGTGAAAACCGGTCACATCAAAAGTAGCCTCACAAGTCCAGTTGGTGGACATGGCCCTACATATTTTTTTTTTCTAGAACCAACCGTAGTTAGAACAATACTGCTTTCCATCGCTCTTAATATGGACAACAAACATGACCTTCCATGTGCATTATGTGTTAAACGGCAGCATTAAAGAAAAGATGCCAAGACAAATTAGAGGGCAAGAAGAATGTAATGAATGAGCTTCAGAAGTGGACAACTGGAGGCTGGAGAGATGGCTCAGTGGTCAAGGCATTAGCCTGCAAAGCCTAATGACCAGGGATTGATTCCCTAGTACCCAGGTCAAGCCAGTTGCACAAAGTGACCTATGTGCCTAGAGCTCATTTTTAGTAGCTAGAGGCCCTGGTATGTCCATTCTCCTCTTTTCTTCTTCTTCTTCTTCTTCTTCTTCTTCTTCTTCTTCTTCTTCTTCTTCTTCTTCTTCTTCTTCTTCTTCTCTCTCTCTCCCTCTCTCTCCCTCTCTCTTTCTCTCTCCCTCCTTGTTTCCAAAAGAAAAAAAAATGGACAACTGACAAAGTGTGGTAAGAAGTGTGAGGTTTGGACCCAGATGGGCTGTATTTTATGTCATTCTACCCCTTTGTCTTCTGACATGTGACTTTGGGCAAATCTGATTGTCAATTTCAGTTCTTTTGCCATTTCTATTTTCTGAGATAGGATCTCACTGGGGCATCTGGTCTGAGTGGAACTCACTGTGTCCCTCAGGCTTACCTCAAAATAAGCAGTCTTACTGCCTAAGCTTCCCAAGTGCTTGGATTATAGACATGAGCCGCTATGCCTGGTGCTGACAATGAAGTTCTTCTAGAAACTACAATCCCTATTTTGCAGCGTGATTAACAAGGTTCAATTAGGCAACTGGGGGGGGGGAATGTGTATAAAATGCTCAGTTTAGTGTCTGGTATGTAATAAATAAATAAATAAATAAATAAATAAATAAATAAATAAATAGTGTACTTTAGTGATGTGGGCAGATATCAGGGTTCAGTAGTCATGTGCTGGGGAATTCTAGGTACTCATGTCTCAGAACAAGGAATCTGAGCAGAGACCTGTGGGCAGCAATGGAAGCAGGGATAGTTCAGTAGACAAATACGCACAGCCTGAGGAGCCAGAACAAAGAGAAGGGTTCTCAGCCTAACCTAAGCTACATGGACTATACCCATTGGGACTTTGTGTAGGCTTTCTCCAGCACACTCTGTTACAGGTAGTTTTCCATAAGACTTCATGCATCCAAGGTCTCATCAGCATATTAAGTCTCTAGGCAGGAGTGTATTTAACATTATAGTAAGTCATAGGTCACTTTCAGACATTCTGGCATGCCTGGGAGCCTGTCTGGATTTCCTCCAGCTGAGGGTTTCTAGCCTTCCTCCTTGCCAACTGGCTTCTTTCCTATGTTACCAAAGCCTTTGCAGGCGGCCTTCTGGACTCACTCTCCCAGGATCCTCTTGCCTCTCTACTGCTTTTTCATCTGGGGTTGAAATATTTATAATAGTTCTGTGTCTTCTAATATAGGCAGTGTTCAGTTGTTTTGTTTTATAAATTTAGCTTTCAGATGGCCTGTATTTTTATATGTTATATATTGAGATGTTTAAATTTCATCTCTGCTCATCAAATTCAGACTTGTGCCTCAGTTTACCCAATCACCTTTTCACATGTTTTCTTTTGTGGAGCTACTAGTCATTAGGGTTAATGGCGATGGCAGTGGGGTCCACAGATAAAGCCACTGTTGGAGTGGTTTGTATTTTTAAAATTTTTTTGCTTGCCCTGACATATGAATGGAAAGACGATGGCTACGCTAATGCTAAACCCAGGCAAGAAGGAAACTCAAGTTCAAGTTCAAATCCGCACATCTTTCATTTTGCTTTGATGTCCTTTTGAAATAGGCTGATTAACAGTGTGTTAAATGGTGAAGAAAAATTAAACAGAGTTCTGGAATGACAGGGTTCCTCACTGAAATGAGTTTGCTGTTTTGATTATTAATTTAATGCTTGGAGTGCATAAAATATAAGAATAAATGAAGGCATCAAAGAGAAGATGCCACCAGAGATTTTACAATATTCTTTCAGCTCTCCTTTCTGTAGGATTAGTTTGAACATTTATGGATTCAATTTTAGCATAACTATTAATGATGTGTGTTAATGCCAAACACACAGCTCTCACCTCAAAGGGAATAAGAGATAGTTTATTCTGAGGCCAAGTATGAGTGACCATGGCCTTGGGAACAACAGATTTAGATGAATCCAAATTCCATGTTTCAATGTGTTAACTCTTTCATGTAGGTTTTATAGTTAACAGACAGAACAAAAGGCCATAAGGTCTTCCAGATGTGAAGTGGCCTTCATATTCATGACCTCACAGTGCCTTGCACTATCTACACAAGACCTTCATAATAGGACGAAAAAAAAATGGTGACATCAAAATAGAAGAGAGATTAATTGGAAAGAAGAAAGGATTCAAAATTTGTGAGGGGGATAGTGGGGGTGATGGAAGGGAATTATCATGGTTTATTGTCTATCTTTACCAATAGTTGACAATAAAAAGTTTTTAAAAAGAAGAAAGCTGAAAGTTGGGGCTGGGAAGATGGCTCAGCTGTTAAAGGGTCTTCCTTGCAAAGTCTGTCAGCGTCATCGGTTGAGTTCCTCAGCACCCACATAAAGCCAAATGCACAAAGTGGCACACGTGTCTTGAGTATGTTGGAAGTGGCTAGGGGCTCTGATACACCTAAACTCTCTCAAATCAATAAATCAAAATACATTCTAAAAAAGAATTTCATAAGCTAAGGTACTTTGTGAAACATCAGGTAGGTAAGTTCTAGCAAAATGGGGGAATTTCTGCTCAAGGATTCAGACGTTAACTGATAACATTCTTAGCTTAGGGGTTGGTAGAAATGGGTAGTCTGTTAGCACATGTCAAAAGGTTTCATCTGATCACCTGAGAGTGGAAAGGATGTTGGGTCAGACCCAGAGGTGGGTGATAAATGGCTATTAGGTGAGCCAAAAATAGCCCAAGCAGTGTGACTCTGAATCTCATGAGTCTGTTTGGCCTATGCGCAGCTGCTTCTTGAAACTTTAGTCCACATGTACCATGTGCCATATACCTGGAAAGAAACCCTCTCTCTATATATTTTTTAAATATATATTTATTGTCCATAATGAGTTACATTATTTAGCGGGCAAACAATGAGTTGTTATCCCCAATTCCCCAATGCCCTCCTCCCCATCCCCAATCAGCTGGATATCCTCCTCCGTGGGTCATTTGGATCAGTCCTTGTGGCAGGGGACCACACTTGGGCCAGGAGAACCAGGCTGAGTACTAGGGAAGGACCCCTTCTGCTTTCCTCTCTGACCTTTGACTACATTAATGCTACCTACCTCCTCGTTAAATAAATTCAACCAAACTCTCCTATTCAAAGAATCCATAAACATGACTAGGGCTGAGTCAAAACTATAAAATACAGTTACCAGCCCAATGCCTGCAGGTCTGTGTGGAAACTTCAAAATCAAAGGAAGATTCTCTTATTTCCCTGGAGAAGTGTGTGTCTCTTGGTCACGTCTCCTAGCTCCCACTCTGGTTTAGTCTTCCCTTTAATGGTTTTATTAAAGCAGCCAGTATGTTTCTCCTTAAAACATTAAAAACAAATGAAATGATGTTTATATACCAAATAGATTAAACAGTGTTATGTTGAGGGTCTACTATTGTGTGTGTGTGTGCGCGCGCGTGTGTGTGTGCAGATGTGTTCACCCATGTGCCTGTATCTGGAGGCCAGAGGAGGAAATGGGGTGTTCATCTCAATGCTTTCTGTCTTACTTCTTTGAGACAGGGTCTCTCACTGAAATGAGAGTTTGCTGTTGTTATTATTATTATTGCTAGACTGGCTGACCCAGAAAGCCTTAACAAGCCCCCTGTCTCCATTCCCTCAGGATCAGGCTTGTGCAACTCCATCCGACTTTTTACATGGGTGCTGGGGGTCAAATTTAGGTCTTCACACTTGCACCAAAAGCACTCTTACTACTAAGCCCCAACCTCTACTATTAGCTTTGAAATGTTACTGACAAAATTACAGGATTTGTTCTATAAAGTAACTGTATAAGATAGGAATTGTCAATGGTCAAAGTTGACAATGAAGATTCCTTAAATCACTTATCATCCATCAAGTGCGTAGGGAGTGATCTCATAGTATGACCAGAACACCAACCAGAATGACTAGCTTGGCAGGAAGATCACTATTAAGTGACAACTGATGAAGTAGTTCCTTTGTGATACTATGATGTTAAACACACACACACACACACACACACACACACACACACACTACCAGAACTGCTCCACAATTGGCAAGTCCTTCCTTTTGTGAAGGTCATGAAGAATTGCCTCCCACTGACCCTTGTTCTGGGCAAAGAACCATTGATTGGGTAACATTTCTTCCACAATGTAACTGTTATTTTTCTTTTCCCTTTGTGCTGAATGTTATATGGTTAAATTTGCATATCACCAACAGAGGCCATTGAATATTAGAATTTAAAATACAAATAGTGCTTTCTTGGATCTGTACCAAGCAAATTTTAAGGGGCCACAGACAAGAAAGTAATCAGAAAATGCTGGATGATTTACGTGTGCAATATGACTAAAAGCCTCTTTTGGGAGACACACATTGAGATTTTTAAAAACCTTAATTGTCAAGACTAGGGGAATACGTTGAAATTTGAATAGAAGAAAGAATTGGCCTTGTGAGCAATCTCTAACTTAAGCCCTTGCAAAAACACAGCAGCGACTTAAGCTGCTCTTCTGAGTGGGAGTTTGGCAGCTAGGCAGTGTTTAGCAAGCTTGAAGGCCATGGAGGACGCATCCCTCACTCATAATCAGCTTTGGACCCCACCTGCTTGGTCCCTGGCAAAACCAAGTTCAAGGAAAGGGAAAAATCTTAACACTGCTTATTAGAATTTGAAATAGAACATCAAAGGAAAGCTACATATGGAATCCAACAGAAGATGTAAGGAGTATGCTTTGGTGAAGCCCATCAAGGAAAGGTTATTTTCTCTTGATAAAACATGACTATGTTATACATTTATATACTTAATTCTTTTTCATTTGCTCTGTTATGTGACTTTGTGTCAAAAGAATAGTATCAGAGTCATTTCTCCAGGCCTGGATGGAAGCATGGCATTTTAAACTGTACCAAAGCCAGTCTGGTTACTATAGCAGGAGGCTTTGGGGTAAAGAATACAGTTAATATGAGTGGATCGAAATAGGCCTGTCATTCACCTGAATAGGGAAATGCCCCTCAGGAAACCATCTGTCCCAGAGACTTAGAATACAGCTTATAGTCTGCCTCAACATAGGTTTGCACAATGGTCTATCTGTCCACTGTCACCTTTGAGAGTATCTCTCTTTATTCTGTAATACACTCTGCATGTCTTCTCTGTGACACTCTGTGTCTTCTCTGAATTCACTCAAGGGTCACAAAGACAGGATGCCATGGTGACAAGCTCTGGAAGACCAAGGTGAAATATGAGCCGCCCCAATTCTCTTCCTCTCCATGGCTTCCCATGCTCCTGAGTTGAGCATACCTGGGCCCAGAGACTCTGCCTTCATGGACTGGTGGACTCCACTTTACCTAGACCCTACGAATGACTCAGCATCTAACTCCATCTAACTCCAGGGCTGAAGATGCAGAGTGTGAACATGAGTCATCCCAAGGCTCCCTCGTGCAGCTTTCTCATTTCTTGGTATTTGGAGTCACAGTCTTTGAACTCAGTATTCCATTTTGCCTAGCTGGTTTTGTTTTTTCCCCCAATCAGCCACAGGAAAGAACCAACAACATAAGTGTTGTGAACACATGTGAGAGAAGATTGCCCCAGAACATGAAAGCACTGAAGTCACAGACAAAATCAATCACTTATAGAAATCACCTAAAGGATTCTTGAGAGAATATAGACAATGAGATCAATCTGCATACAAGTGGCATCAACAGGATATTGGAACAATTCAATTATATAAAATCTAATCAGTTATACCGAACCATGTTTGAGGACAGGCCTTATGAACTCAAAATCAACATGTACACTGAATAAATGGAGAGTCAATGAGCAAGAATTTTGTAGTTTTCTCCCATCTAGTATCTAACTAACAAGTTATATGCTAGTATTCTTGAAAGGATATTATGTACCTACAATGAATAAATACCAGCTTATCTCCTGAAACTCCTGAACACCAAGCTTCTGATCATACATTTGACATAGTTTTTCCTTCAAGAAAAGAGGTACTAACTATCCCAACAATATGTCTATTTAATCTATATCTATATCATCTATATCTATCTATATTTATATCTATCTATATCCATACCTGTCAGCATCTATAGTTAACAACTGAAAGGTGACTTTGAGATTTATGGCACCCACCATTTCTAATTTCATTTAGTAGGGGGTCAGTCCTACTGTATTTTGCTCCCCTTTTGAAATGCTCCTGAAATATATTTTTTTCAGATTTATAAAAATAACAGATATAGGTTCCTAGAGATTTTCCCACCTATGGGTTGAACCTTGGGTGCTTATAGTATATAATGGAGTTTTGGAGATGGTTTATTCTGAGTCTGTGATATGTACACTTGCCCTAGAGAGTGTTATTATGACAGATGTCCTAATGATAGGGACACATAGAGGAACTTTATATTCAATATTATAAGGACACAGTTGCACTGCATGTTGTAAAAAGGAATTGCATATACACATCAAACTTCCATAGCACAAAGACCTTCAATGCTAAGTAAATGTCAGGGAGAATATAATGGACCCCCCAAAAAGAGACTGAATATGTTATATAGTGAGTCAAACTTATGGATGGAAAATACAGTAATGAATTTCTGCCATAATTCCAATAGAGATTTTTTCTTTTCTTTTCTTTTCTTTCTTACTTTTTTTGGGGGGGACACAGTTTTATGTAGCCAATAGTGGTTTGAATATAGCCTCAAGTGTTTCTGATTAAGGCTGCTACTTAGTGGAGCCTTTGGGAAGAGGAGCCTTATTAGAAAAGGTGTATCATTGGGGGCAGGGAAGATTTAGTCCAGCCTAATAACTAGTTAGCTCACTCAGATTACTTTGTTTCCCTGTCATGAAGAAACTTTCCCTTCAATCTGTAAATCCAAATAAACCCTTGTTTCCCAATATGCTGCTCCACAGCCCAAGCTGTCTTTGAATTTGCTATGTAGCTGAGGGAGGATGACCTGGAACTTCTGACCCTCCTACGTCTACCTCCTGCATGCTGGCATTACAGGTTTTATGTGATACTGGAAATAAAACTCAGGCTGCATGCATGGTAGTTAAGCACTCTATCAATTGAAATGCATACATTTGTGGATATTCAAAATGTAATCTTAAATTCACCAGAGGAACAACAACAAAAAGAAGACCCCAAAAGTTACTAAGGAAAACAGATCAAGCTTTATAATGTTGCCCTCAGATGGTAAGATTTTTAACAAAATATTTCAGAGAATATGTCTTGGGGTCAGGAATATATCAAGAGACTACGTGATCAGACTGGATCCCTCAGAAACAAATCTAGGCATACAAGCAAGCTTATGATAGAGACAGCTCAATAAGAATGTCGTGGAGTACTTATGTGAGAAATCATGGTGATCCAATTGATTTTCTA